>JTLS01000508.1:0-17768 GCA_000826855.1 Basidioascus undulatus
TCCACCTTACAGTGTCCTTCCCTCCCCCCCGGCACCTCGGCTCTCGCCCCTCGCCCCTCCTGCGGCACCCCTTCTTCTCTCGTCCCTCCATCTCTCGTCCCTCCAAGCAGAGGAAGCCCGCCAAGCGCGCCTGCGCCGCGGCAGCCGCGGCGTGCTTGCGAACCCGCTCGGCCCGCTCAAGGGCATGCTTCCCACTGGAAAGCCTGTCCGGTTGGCGGGACGCGATTGATTGTGGTGCTGCTGGGCTGTCGAACGTTTGGCATGGCTTGAGGGCGGGATGGTGGATGGAGAGGGTGGAGCGATTGGGTGGAGCGGACCGAGCGGTGCGCGGACGGTGGGATGATGGGATGACGGGGATGGTCAGGACGGATGGACGATAGAATAAGACGACGATGGGCAGGGGGAATGCTGTGCAATTGAGCGTATTGAAATGCAAATGCGTACTCTCGAAGTCGGCGGATTGCTCGACGTAGGGTGATGCATGCAGGGTCGGCCCATTTAAGGCCTGAATTGCACATCGCATCTGGCAATTTCGGATTCATTGAAGTCACGATCTGCATCGCAGATGTGTAACGCACGGTGCGTTGGGTCGAATGGTTCCACCCTGCATATTTCCTTTAAGCGAACAAGTCGTACTCACAGCTCACGAAGCCCTGACGGCTATTTCATTGTATCCATACCCGATCAGACGTGCGTCCATATCACTTGAATATATTTTCAATTGTTTCCGTATCATACGTGCCTAGGATTTACAAAGCGGGGAGCGCAACAAGGCGGGCAAACCTTCACGAACTTAGTAGGGTGGCGTCACGTCGAGTCTGAAGACGTGCAGGTCTGAAGCAGCACCGGTGTAGGTCCAGGATTGTCGGATGCTGCGAAATGTCAGGTCGAGAATGGGTTGTCTCGGAAGTTGGGATCGAGGCGCGAGCGAAACGTTGCTGCGGCAGTCAAGGTGGACCAGCATTGCCTTTGTTCTCTACATCAACGCTCATACAGCCTACAAACCTCAGTTTCCTTTGCAAGTTATCAGAATGGGCACCTCTGTATTCCAGCTCGTTGATGCTCCTCGCTGGACGCCCGACGTCATTTATGTGAGTTGCAGCACTCGATCCGCTGCCCAGCCCACCGATTTCTGCCACGCGCAGCTTCTCATCGCTGTTCCCATTCAGAATTTCTGGGACGGCACAATCACCCAGGAAACCAGATATCTTACCGAGAGCATCCGCCTCCTCGCTGCTGAGGGCAGACGGGAGTCAGTCCCCGGCTTCGAGGCCCTCGTCGACAACAACCCACACCAGCCGTACGCGCTCGCGCGTCTCGCGGCGCTGTACTCCGAACTACACCACCCGTCGGGGGCTTTGAAGCTCGGCCGTGCGGCGCAGCTTATCGTGCACACGCGCGTCGGGACGAATGCCGACCCGCTCTTTCACCGGTGGGTGGACAAGCTGGCGGGGAACGATGCGAGCAGGATACAAAATCAACGTACGTGCACCTCCTCCTGTTGGATCCTCCCAAAATTGAACATGAGGGTGTATTGTGCTACTGGAGCCCTCTTCGAGCAGGCGCGTCGGTTGCCGAACATCGTGCAATCCCCGCCTGTCCGCCTTCGGAGTACACGAGCCACATAGCCGGAGCATCTCGCCGCTCAGGTTAGTGCGGGCTTGGCGGCCCTATGTGGAGAGATGGGTCCCGACGTGGTCGAGGAGCGGTACGCGCGGATCCTCGCTGTCAAGACTTGCGAGCTTGAGGCCCCCACCCGCGAGTTCCGCCAGGAGGACGTCCAGGTCATGCGCCTTCACGACCGGTCGATTCTCCTATTGAATCACTACAACGACATCCCCGAGTCCGTGGAAAGCCTTGTCTCCATCGCCGATGTCGGTCTTTCTGAGAGTTGCCAGTCAACTTCGACAAACGGCTGACGGGCTGTGGGTCCTTTTGCCTCTCAGAACTACACGACCACGCTCAAGGCTGAGCTCGGCCCCGGCACACTACGGCGGTCGGTGCGATCCTGATTCTATATCTAGCTTCATGCCTATCTACACTGTCGCCGCCTCGCTTCGCCACGCGCTCATTTACATCCATCCGTTCATGGTATCAGTCCTCTCACTGGCGTTCCTGGCAAGTCTTCATAGCTAGCGTTCTTTCCCCTACCTCTCTATAGCAGGAAGGAAACGGCAGGATGACTCGCTGGTCTGCCGCCGATCTACATTTTCGACGCCGACAAGGCCGAGTAATTCTCCACCCTCAGAATTGTACGAGGGCTGACCTTTTAGTGCGCATGCGGATTATTTCACCGACAGAGGCTGACATTTCTATCATTGTGGCGGACTTCTTTAGGCCACGAACAGCTCGACATCTCTTGAGTTTCTCGCCCGCCAGTCGCTGAAGGCCCTGGCAACGCTCCGGGACATTTGCCCTCCACTGCCAACCGATAGCAAATACGCCTTCGATGCCATTCCCGGCCTGACTTATCGGCTAGGTTTCTCGATGGGCATGGACTCGAGCTCGTTTTTCGTACTTCTGGCCATTCTTGAGCAGCTCCCTCCGCCTGCGCCTTACATGTTTCTCTTCTTCCTCCAGCTTTGAGAAACTGCGTCTTTCACCTCTGTCTCCAGTTTCACGACATGCCCACTGGCTGCCCAAACGCCTGTCACCCGCATTTCGTAATGTCAAATGCAACCGCTGTAAATCTTTGTTTGTTCGTGAGAGTCAGATGCATCCCGGGGTGCATTTTCGTAGACGGGTTTTTCTTTGGCGAGCAAAGCTGCAAGCGGGTAATGCGGCGACAAACGCATTGGTGTGCGATAGTCAAAGTCGCCATGCCCTTGACTTTCCACCCGCGAACGATAATCTGAATGGTATCGTTCTTCCGATTTTTTAGTCAACGGTCCTGCATCGGCTTGAGGTGTGCAAGTCTGACTGGGAGCAGGTTGTCCTGCCGGAGCGCCAGTGGGGGAACAGCATACTCAAAACACGCAAGATTAAAATAGATGAGCATTTGCAGGAGATCGGTGGTTTCTTACAAAAGAAACCGACAAAGCAAGCGAGTGACATGGGACTGGCTGCTTAACTACATCCCTCCTACAGCCTAAACGCCTCAAGTCCTGGCATATGCAGAGCCTAAGACAATTGGAGCCTGCAAGGGTTCTATGGAAAATTTGAAACTGTATGATCCCCCGTATTAAGTGCCGAAAGCCTCAGACAATGTGTGAGTCACCCTTACATTTGACTCTGTGGCTCTGCTGGTGTAGAGCGTGTCGAACTCGTTCGACGAGTCACCCTCGAAGTCAGTGCCTTCATCTCACCGAATCACTCCAAACTACCCTGCCAGAAAGGTATGCGACCTGCCCGGATACGCACGCTCAGCGCTCTTCGGCCCTATTGCCGCACCATCCACGCCAGCCCGCGAGTTGGCACGTCCTTTCCCGGCACGTCCAAAGCCAAAGCAGCAGAGGTGACGTTTGTACACCTCATTCTGGTATGTTCCTCACTCACATACTGTCATATGGGATCAAAGAATCAAAAGCACGCTATGGGTAAGTGTGGGACGGCCGCTCTCTCGCAGGTCCTTACCTGTTGTTCTTCCCAGACAAATTCGAGACGGATGCGAAGGCACAACCGTCGGAGGAGGAGAAGCAAAGGGAAAGGGAAATCGCGGAGAAGGCTGGTGAGCACGCGTGCACAATGCGGAGTAGGCCAAGGCATGCTGACATGGATCATGGTATCGCCAGTGGAAGCTGTGAAGCAGGACGAGAAAAAGCACCGGGAGGAGGGGAAGAACGTCGCATGAGTGACTCCTTTCCATTGCCATCATATTGAAGCTGTGGCTATGGCTTTGTTAGCGTGGTCTTTACACATTCAGAAGGTATCGAGGTTTGAACGTGAGTAGCTGGAAGACGTCCGATTTCGACGTTGGCCTCCATATATCTCGAAGACGTCTTCGTATCGCCGAAATTCCGGGCGCATTAAAAAGTAATTAATAGTACAGGGCTCATGAAGCCGGAAATGTTACACAGGGTCCCTTCGCCGATTCGAATAGGTTGACCACCTCCAGTCGCGTCCCTTCACTGCCCTACCGCCCTCGCTTGGTTTACTCATCACTCCATAAACCACGCATAATAAACAGAAAACTCACCTCCACACTCTCGTACAGGGGCAACCTGCGCCGTCTAACCTCCCCAACCCCCGCCCGCCATCGTCCCCATCCCCTCCGCGCCGCCCGCGGAAACCCTCCTCCTGCTCAGATCGTCCCGCTCGCCCTTCCGCCAGAGCCAGACCAGCACGCCGATCGTCGCGATCGACGAGGTCGCCCCGAGGGCGGCGGCGGCGGCGATCGTAGAAGTGGATGCGGGCGGAATGCAATTCCTAAACGCGAGCGGGATGGGGTAGCCCGAGCCGGCCTCGAGTTCGCGGCAGATGGGGGAGGAAGGGTAAATATCCAGCTTGGAAGATCGAGCTTGGAGCGGTGGTCGGTCTCCTTGACGAATGGGTCTGTGTGCGCTGTGTGCGTGTCTGTGATGGGGATTGCAGATCCTGGTGGGTGAGGGAAAAGAGTGAACTGCAAGCTGCTGCAAGGGAAGACCAAGACGCACCTCAGCGCGCGCTTTCTCAGGCACACTCAGGTACGCCCGTTCAGCCCATAAACACTGATGGGTGGGCACGTTCCCGACAATCCGGTGAATGGCCAAGCGAGCCAAGATTCTAGAGCTTCTTGTCGCTCTCGAGTTTTGAAGGCCGAGAGGAGGGGAAGAAAAAGAGCAACAGCCCGGGATCGAACCGGGGACTTCCAGATTTGCAATCTGACACTCTACCACTAAGTTACTGCTGCTGTGCTTACTACTCAATAGTAACATTAATTCAGATTGTATAAACCTACCTTCAAAGAAGTGAACATTTTAAGGCTTGTTGAGACTGCTGTAGCCCGGCATCAGTGAGGTACCCAGAATTTACCATATAATTAAACCCTAACCAACCGTCCCGACGGCCGAGCTTGATCTCACCACAGCCTGCAATGCACGTTTGACCCTGCCGCACCGCCTCATAACTGACATGACTGCGAAACATATTGTGAATAACGAAAGATAATCATTCACATTTCGGCTGAGCCTCCTACGAGGAAGCATGGGTGCCCACTCGATGTTCAATGTTCTTGCCGGAGGGCCTGGCAGGCCGGGGCAGCTCAGAGTCTTGAGGTCAAGCTAGCCGACATGCCCACTTATACGGATTTTGAACAAAAGGGTTCACAGAACAGGAAGTCTAAAACTGAAGAGATGAGTGATTCAGCAACGCACCGTAGTCGCCGTCTTGCCGATGCACATTGCACAGCGTCCGCTCCCGCCACCTCATCCACAAATGCCTTCAGGCTTGATGTCCTTCACCAATACAAAACACGATCAAGACGCCGTGAAACTTGGGGACGAATATATACCAGCGGCATTGTCCGCCCGCGACTCTGCATCCGCTTGTTCTAGGAAGACGAGGCGAGGCGAAGCAGAGATGAATTATATCCTGAACTTCTTCAACATGCTGTTCCGTATCTCTGAGCGACATCCTTCCTTTGGATGGTTAGCTTGGCAACTCCGTACAACGAGCGGGTACTTTCAAAGCAGGCGAGACTACAAGCTTGGAGTCGTGCTCAAAACTGTCTATCGGTAATGGCTCCTACTCTGTGCGTCAGTCTACGAAACATTCTGAAGATTATGTGATGTTTTGGAGCCATTGGTCTTCTAGAATCAAATATGTGCACCCTCAAACTCCTGTTGAAACGGTGCTGCCTGCGGAGTGAGAAGACGCTGTGCGTGCCGGCTCTCATCCACATGAAGCCGGTAGACTGTCCCGGCGGTATTCGTATGACAATCGGTCGTGCTACCTCTGGCACAAGGGAATAAGCAGTGACTCGGAAGAGAACGTCAGGGGTAGTCTAACGCCTTCGAGCGCTCAATCGACGTGTTTATCAGCACTGCTCGCGCACTTTGGAGGACCTCCTGTTGCATGCCTGGCACAGCTCAGACTGAGCTCACTGATATGGCGTGCTCGCCGGCCGTGACAGGCGACGATCATGATTTCTGGTCCGATGCGAAGGAAACTCGAAGCGAAAGTTGAGAGTTACAAGCTGAAACGATCGCGAGGTGACGCAGCCGAGACTCACGTGCAACGTACAGCCTGGAAGCCAGCCCCTCATGAGCGTTCGTGGCTTATCGCAGCCATGCCTGGCGTGCTGCTCGCCCCCGACTGCAATCTCTCTTCTTTCCCCTCTTGATCCCCAACGGCTACGATCCCCCAGAACATACCCCTTTCCACGCCTCGTCATCCCTAGATTCAGCACCCAGATCAACGACTTCATCGCCTAGAGCGACGCCCGCGATGCGTCTTCTTACTTCGGCCGCCCTCATCGGCCTCCCCGCCACCGCGCTCGCCCTTTCCGCCTCCGGGTCCTCCAGCCAGCGCAAGACGCTCGCCTGGGGCACCGGCGCGCGCTCCAAGTTCTCCACGTCCCCAATCGCCAACTCGTACTTCACCACCGCCGACCTCGGCAAGAAGAGCCCCGTCGACATCGCGTTCGCGTTCGCACGCAGCCTCACGGCCCACGACGTCCGCGTGCGCGACGACGCGTACACAGACGACCACACCGGCGTGACGCATGTGTACATCCGCCAGCTCGTCAAGGGCATGGAGGTTTGGGACGGGGACTTCAACGTCAACGTCGATAAGGATGGGAACGTTATCAGCTGGGGCAGCTCGGTGAGTCACGCGACCATCAGTGCGTTGAGTTTGATGAGGCAGCGGGCTGAAGGCATTTGCCAGTTCTACGATGGCCCTGAACCTATCGATCTTTTGGACGAAGGCGTCCACGAGCGCTGCTCCGACCTTCGCGAGTCGCTCGCCCGGCACATCACGCCCTCCCACAACTCGGAGGCGCAGATGGTCTTCGGCGCGACCTCCTCCGAGCGCCTCGCCGCCCTCCAGCACTCGGTCCTCCTCTACTGCCCGCATCGCCAGACGGACGCGTTCCTCCTCTCATCCCTCCCCGCGCACCAGCAGCCGCTCCTGCAGCACGCGCGCTCGCTCAACCTCCCGCCTACAGCAGACCTCCACCCCGCGTCCGTCGCGGCGCTCTCGCTCGTGGCGCTCACGACGACGGACGAATCCCTCTCGCAGGCTCTGTATGACGACCTCCCGTCCCACCTCGACGGAGTGACGTCCTCGTTCGAAACCCACCTCCACTCGGACGGGACCGAGACGGTCGTCGAGACGCTGCACGGCGTACCGGACACGATCGGGCCCGTCAAGGCCTCTGTTGGCTGGAGCCAGCGCCAGCTCGAGGACGGCAAGACCGAGCTCGTCCCCGTCTGGAAGCTCGAGATGCCGATGAAGCTCAACTCGTACGAGGCGACCATGCCCGCTGCGAACCCGAAGCTGCCGCTCTCGATCGTCGACTGGGTCGCGGACTCACCCGTGCCTAAGCCGTCGCCGCCAGCTGCGGTTGACCCCCTGTACAAGGTTTATAAATGGGGTGTGAACGGTGCGTCGTCCATGCTTTCCCTGTACTGAGCGCTGCGAGCTGACCAGTTTCCGGGGCGATAGACCCGAGCGTTGGCCACGTACGCATTTCCTTGATCTTGCTCGCCAATACGTATAACCTAATCTTTGCCTATCCCTTCTACAGCGCCTGAGCCTTCACTCGCCGCACGATCACCACGCGTCTCCGCTCGGCTGGCACTCCATCCCTGCTGGGACCCGCCTGCCCTTCTCCGACGTCCAGGCTAAGGGCGGGTCCACCAACTTCACCGACAGTACGTCGACTCACATTCTCTCTCCGTAATATATTCATTGTCTGACTTATTGACATTGATTTCAGCTCGGGGCAACAACGTGTTCGCGCACGAGAACTGGCAGGGCGCCGACAACTGGTTCGTTTCTCCTCCCCTGGCAGTCAGTTCTTTTCAAACATGCAGGGCTAACTCAGCGGGCGGGCAGGATTTCGAACTACCGCCCGAACGCCGGTCCCTCGCTCAACTTCTCGTACCACCTCGGCATCAAGCACATTGACGGCCAGGAGCTCTCCCCGCGTACGTACATCAACGCGTCCATCACCGAGCTCTTCTTCACCTGCAACCTTGTGCGTCCTTCGCAATCTTTCCAGCGCAAATGTCCGATAGCTCACGGATATTGTACATACACAGATCCACGACCTCTACGCCCGCTACGGCTTCGACGAGAAGGCTGGCAACTTCCAGGAGAACAACTTCGGCCGTGGCGGCAAGGGCGGCGACGCGGTCGTTGCGAACGCGCAGGACGGCTCGGGCTACAAGTGAGCTTTCTCATCCGTTTTGTTTCCACTTGAGGGGAGGTCTGCTAATGCGCTTTGACCGCCATCAGCAACGCCAACTTCATGACGCCGCCCGACGGTCAGCGCCCGCGCATGCGCATGTACGTCTGGGACACCGCGAAGCCGTGGAGGGACGGCGATCTCGAGGCTGGTATTGTCATTCATGAGTACGTCTGTGGCATGCAGTTGCTTGTCTTGCGCGAGGAGATGCTGATCGCATTTCGTTGCGCTGCAGGTACACGCACGGCCTTTCGACCCGTCTTACTGGCGGTCCGGCGAACTCTGGCTGCCTTGGCTGGGGCGAGGCTGGCGGCATGGTGCGTCACATCCTCTGCTTGCGTTTCTTCGGAAGGATCACTTGCTTATCTTCGACGCTGTGCCAGGGTGAGGGCTGGGGTGACGCACTGGCGACCATCATCCGGAGCAAGAAGAAGTACCATGACTAGTCAGTCACCGAGCGTCCTTAGCACATCCGGCATTGGGACTGACCTGTGTGGGTTGACTCTCAGCGCTATGGGATCTTGGGCCGCGAACCGGGCCAACGGCATCCGTCACTACCCTTACTCGAGCAACAGCACCATCGTGAATCGAATGATATGCAACCAGGTGAAAGCATCACTGACCCCGCGAACTGCCACAGAACCCGAGCGTCTACAAGACTCTCGACGGACCTGGCTACTTCGGCGTCCACGCTATCGGCGAGGTCTGGGCTGAGATGCTGTTCGAGCTTGTCATCGGTGCGCTCCTTAACATTTTTGTCCGCATTCCCGTCATACTGATATGGGTGCTGTGATGACAGTCCTCGAGGCCAAGCACGGCTTCTCGACCACCCTCTTCCCGCCCGCCCCTCAGGCGGACGGCACATACGCTGCCGACGGCGAGGGCTTCTACCGCCCCATCGACCCGTCTGACGCCGAGGCCAAGTCGAAGCCGCGCGTGCCCATCCACGGCAACACGCTCGCTACGCAGCTCATCATCGACGGCATGAAGCTGCAGCCTTGCCGTCCTTCGTACGTTGTTCTTGCTGACTGAAAGCCAGAAGCCGTGAGGCTTACGGAGTGGTTGGGAACAGGTTCATCGACGCTCGTAATGCGATCATCCAGGCCGATGAGATCCTCACCGGCGGCGAGAACGCCTGTGAGATCTGGACGGCGTTCGCCAAGCGCGGTCTTGTGAGTTCTGTTTGAATAACTTGTTTCGCGGTTCTCGCTCATTCTTCTGCGCGACGTAGGGTCCCGATGCTGCGCTCCGTGGCGGCACCCCCTGGGGCGGCGGTATCCGCGAGAACGACTTCAGCGTCCCGAAGAGCGCCTGCGGCGGCAAGGACGTGCCGCCCAAGAAGAAGAAGGGCGACTCGAAGCCTTTCTTCTGATCACCTCGTCATACGCCTCCCGCTCCCATTTCTTTATCTGCATCGCATGTTTCTCCTTCTCTTCACATACTCCCACCTCCCCTTGCCCATCCTCGGATCTGCATCGGCTCTACGTCGCGCGCGCTCTGAGAAGCGCGCAGGGGGTTAGATCATAATCCGTCTTTTACAGCGTTTTCATTCGGCGCTCTTGTGTTAGTTCCCTCGCTCTTGTCTCCGTACTCGATTCTCGCTCTCGCTCTCCCAGACTGTGAAACCCATGAACTAACCCAGTATCGCGCTGTTGTGTCATTTTGTACCACCCACACAATAGAACCATTCGTGCTGCAGTGTCGTTGGGTGTGCAGCCTGTCCGGGGACGCGGTTAGCGTCGTGAGTTGGTCCCTACCAATGCAAGTTTATATTAACTACGCATAAAGGGAACGTACTCACGTATAGAGTGTATGGAGCTTGGTCAGTGCCGGATCATAATCAGACGCAGATAAATGCAGCGCCGTGTGACGGGAGTCCCCTCAACGGTGAGCGCCACGCCTTCGGCTTGACACAAAGCAGCGTCCATATCTAATATTGAACGTGTCCCTCTCAATGCTTTTATCAAATTTTCTTCTCCCCAATCTATTAAAGCCATCTACACACCCCTTCGACACTTTGAGACGAGCGTAGACAAACTCCCAGAAAGCCGAAAAAGCAATCGCCCATCGCGTCTGGACACATCGTGCATCGATTGGTGTTTCATGAGCGGCAAAAGCGCTTTGCGAGTTTCAGTCGCCCCATACTGCGTGCTGCGACGTAGTCGGGAATGACAATCTTGGCGTCCGTGCGCGAACCGACGAATGCACGCAGCATTAGTCCGGCTACCTCTACTGCGCGCTGAGCGGCGTATTTCTGGGAGATCCGTAAAAGTATTTGGCTTCGCCGACGCTCTTAAGTATCGGGAGTTCTTGAGAGGGATGGATGAGGCAGAGGAACCTGTCCAGGTCGACTGCGGTTTCGTCCACAGGGACAGCGCTTGCAGCGCCGTTTGTCGCCGGTCGCGAAAGGGAGAGCATGTTACTGAAGACACTTGAGTTGAAGCGAAGGACATGGCGTTCCATGTAGACGAAGACATCGTCCTTGGAGCGAAGGGCGAAGCCAGCGGAGGGGTCATCGAACTTGTTCGACACTTGCCGCGTGGCTTCAGTCGCCGACGTCGCCTGTGGCAGCCCGGCCTCGGAGCTGGATTGGGGTGCCATGCAAAGATTCGTTATAACACAACGAGTGCGGTAACGTTCAACGTGGTTGAGAGTGCAAGGGGGCCGAACCTTGACCTTCACGCAACAGGACGCTGACTCAGTGACTTGTTTCAGCTGTATAGTACCTCAGACACGAGAATGCTGGCGTGCACTCGCAGAGCTGTGGCGGAAAACGAGCTTAAGCGAACTATTTCAAACGTCATCTCAACGAACGACATCGCTTAGCCAGAGCACTCCAGAGCCACCGTCAACGATCCAGCTTAACGCCAGACCTCTTTGCCCCACGGCATCCACTAACTATAAAAGAAGCAGTACAGAATGCGAGGAGAACGACACGAGTGAGACAGAGAGAGAGCGACAGAAAAAAATGTGAAGCAGCCGTCAAGATCCCGCCCAGGCAGTCAAAGGCGAGGATCGCGGTCCTGATATTCTGTTTGATACACCCCACCATGAGCAAAGGCAGTGGTATAGGCAAGACCCAGGCACGGGGATAGCGAGAGAAAGAGATACTCACCGCTCACGCGCAATTGAAATACCTTGCGGCAGACCCTGCTTATACCAAAGACGTTGAAGGACCTGGTGAAGCATTTAAAGTCGTCCTCGGTGTAGCTCCGGTACTTGAACTGGAAGCGTTATACAGCTTATCTCGTAGGTGGCGAGCCATTGGATTTCGTAATAAAGGGTGTGCCGTAACTGGTTGGGAGAAACGTTTTGGAAGTTGGATAACACGCGATACGGTCAGTATTGTCTGACCAGAAAAGGTTTGTAAAGCCCAGGAAGATAAAGCGTTGCAGGGGCAAAGGTAACAGAATACGAAGCACAGCCGGGAGGAAGAAGACAGGGGAGAAGGGTAAGCATATTGACTCACGTTCGCTTCACCCGAAAAGCCTGGGACGTTCCCCTGAAGCTCCAGGTCACAGTCCCCACAGTTGCAGTCGCCATTGTAGACATTGACCCCCTCGGAGTTTGAGGTTCCCCCCGGAAAGTCGTCTTGAAAAGTATGATGCCGGTTGCCAATCAGCGTCAGTCGGTCCATCCTAGCGCATGAACGCAGAAATAGGACTCACTGGCGGCTATGTTGACTATAATCGTGAGCACGCAGTTGCCCGGACCGGGCGGTTCACAACTCCCTCGTCCGGCTGCTGCCGCTTAACGGCGGGAAAAGCGTAGGCGTTCGAGGCAAAGAGGGTAAGAAGAACAGCGACGCCGAAGGCGGGAGCGAAGAGCTTCATTGTGCACTCTGCCTAACAGAAATCAGCTGGAGGTTTCATGGATATCTCGGATTATTCTATTGGGACAAGATAGCTTAGGAGGTATGATTCAAAATAGATGGCTTAGAGAGTCGAGAGGTATAGTAGGTGAACGCGAACGTCGAGGAGAGTGAACGGTGAGGAAGGAACGGCAGGCCGTTGTCCTCGGTCTTTTATGCTGCTTGGACAACAGGATGGCTTGCCTGTCTGTACTAGAACGTACGCCAGCATGTGCACGGACTTATTGGGAAGGGTCATTTCTCAGTCTTTTGACAGAGCCGGTTCCGGGTGTGGGGTCTTCCTCATGTATTCCAAAAAGTCAAGGCAGTGTCTGCGTGTGTGCGTGTGGGTGCGTATGGGCGATCCACACGCACAGTGTCCGTGTGATGCTACGCAGTTCATACACACTTGATATATTCGTGTAAATCTCAGCTCGGGTAGGCGTGACGGTTCCTTCCTACTTCGCGAAGCGAAGACAGACAGCCCTCATGCGAGGACATGACCTCATGCATACAGCTCCTGCACATCCAAGATTTTAATTAAAAAAATTATACATTTCTGAGACGTATAGCTCGGCCAAGCGCGCTGATCAGCTGAGTAGGACGCACATGCATGGTGTCAAGAGCAACAGTACAACGTGCACTTTTGAAGCTTGCGTTTTACAGAGGGAGCACGAGCGCCAAGCTAAGCAGGATGGAAAACTTGACTGTGCACGAATTATTGCTACGTAGACACCCCGTAAGACCAAATGAGGAGTCAAATGTGCGCCGGTGTAAGTATTGCTGACCGACCGCGATTTGGCTGCCCAGACACCACATGCGGCAGGAATATGAATTAAAATTTGTTATACTGTAATGATGATACGGATTCCGCCTATATATGTCCATTACCCTCCAGTATATGTGAGCCGAAGATGAAAGTACAACGAAAGCTATAGGATCAAGAAAACAGCGTAAATTTCGAAGACAGCGAGACAAGCAGATGGCAAGGCAGGCTTCCATTATCGTTAGCGCAAAGTCATCCACGGTTATGTACAAACTACGGTACAGTCTAAACGGTTCACAGATGGCGTCGACATGAAAGTGTGCGCGCTCACCCCTGGATGACCAGCCCCTCGCCGACCTCCTCCGCACTCTCCTCGAGTTTGGCCTGCTCCTCGAGCCTCACGTCCTCCTCCCTCCTCAGTTTCCGCGCCCATACCTGCCCGACATGTTGATGCTCTCCACCAGGGTTCACCCACTCGCCCCTGCGCCTGACCGCCCACCGACCATACCGCCACTGCTTCAACTCTTCCTCCGTCGTCTCCTCACGCAGCTCGCTTCCCAGCGCAGGGAAGTCGACCGCGGCGAGCCCATCCTCGGGCACGGCGGGGAGGAGCACTGGCGCCAGCGCGCCCGAGACGGTGTAGTGCGTTGGGTGCCCGCGCGGTGAGGACGCGGACGGCGAGGGCGCGATGGTGATGCTGGTGTTGGCGGAGTGCCGGAGCGAGTGGACAGGGACGAGATGGCGCGGGTGGGACTTGCTGACAGGGTAGGCCGACCACGCGGCGTCGTCGGTGAGGTCGTCGAGCTTGGCCGGACATGCTTCGGGGACTTCGCATGCGAAGGTCGTGTGGAGGTCGACGTGGAGGTAGGAGAGGAAGTCTTTGAAAGTACCGGAGAAGGAAGGCATGGCGTCGCTGGGGCTGTTGACCAATTGTCAGCCCGAGTTAAAGAAAAAACAGTAGGGTGAGTTCAGCCGACTCACATGGTAAAGTTGACGAGCACCCGTTGGGCATCCTTGGTACCGTCCAGCTCGGTCTCTGCAGACTGTCGCTCATCGAAAGGCCAGTGACGGAAACGGCGGCTGATCACGCCTCCATATTCTTCCTTGGCGTCTTCCTCCTCATCCTTCCGGCTCTTGACCGGTCGCGCGCGCAGCTGGCTCGCCATGGGCGCGTAGTAACTGCCCTCGCCTGCGAGGCTCTCGCGCTGCGCGTCCGTGCGCGCGAAGGAGGCGGCCCAGGTGCGCCGCGTGCGCGTAGACGGGCTGAAAGAGATGCGGGACGGGACTTCGGTGCCGTTACCGAGGCGGCGGACGGTCGTGTTGAGGAAGATCTGCTGACCTGAGAAATGCAGTTGCTTTAGCGAGAGAGGCAGGCGAGCATGGGAGAGCGAAAGCGGACCTTGCTCGAAGATACGGTCCTGCGGCAATTCCACCTCGACCTCGAACGTAGCGAGGTTGCCCTTGTCCTGTGAAATCCACCAAGCGGGGTTCAGCAAACGTCGAGAAATGTGGGACGGAATGACACTCACACATTCCGGCGTTTCGAAAGGCCTGTTCCGGTCCCAAGGGTCCACCTGGGACTGGTTCTTGGTGCGAGGGCTGTCCAAGTGCATGACCACCCGTTCGGTGGTCGGGAGCTGCTCCGCGGGCGGTGTCGTCGGCGCGGGGAGGAAGGCGGTGTAGCCCGCGGGGTACTCGAGAGTGGTGCCGTTCCGCAGGGTCAGGAGAAAGTAGTAGCGCAGGTCGGTTTCGCTGTTGGCGAACTAATTACAGGATTTAGCAGGCGATCCTTGGCTTGAAAAGGAGGGACAGATAAGGAACCTACTTGTTCCTCGCGCGAGCCGCTGTACCAGCCGCCGTCGAGTGTGGACGGCGGGAACTGCGTAGCGACGCTGGTGAGCTGGGATGCAGTGTACAGATATGGGACAATGGAGACGTACGTTGGTGTTGGGAACAGCGACAGCGAAGGTTTTGACGGCTTCAAGTGCGATACTGTCCTCCGGACCTGTCGAGCCGCGCTGTCAGACACAGCTGCAGAAAGGCTGAGAAACGGCATGCCCAGCGTACCGGCCGCCGAAGCGAGCTCCCCCCGGGCATCAAATCCGTCGCGCTCCATTCCGTGAACCTCCCAGAGGAGCGGTTCTTCAACGACTCGTCTGCAGCGGGGCACAGATGATCAGACATGGTTGGCACGCGTGCAATCACAAAGACGCACGCACGGTATTGCTTCAGAAGGATGTTGTACGGCGAGTTCTGCTCGCGGAACATGTAGCTATCGTAGCCGACGTCGAAGATGCTGTTCTCGATGTCGCGCCCGGTCGACGGCATGGTCGTCTCGTTCATCTCGGGGCGTTGAGGCATCTCAGCGTCGGGTGCCCTACAGAGCCAACACACTGTCAGCTGCTGTGGCCATCTTGACAAGACGGCATAAATAGTACGCACAGGAACCTAACGATCGAACGCTCCTTGAACCGCAAGCCGACTTCCCACTTAACGAGGTCGGCGCAATCCGTTCAGTTCGCAACCAGGCGCGCATCGGCGGAAGACAGCAGGTTCGGCGAGGGGTCAGGAGCGCTGTTGGATGATTTATGAGTGTTTAGCCCCCCGTGTCCAAACTGAAAATATCACTGTGCAACGCACCGGACCCAAGCGCGAACGTCGCACGCCCAGTCATCGGCCTCTACGGCCGCCTCCTCCACAGCATCAGGAACGGCCTCGACTATACCATAGAGATCCGGAATGTGGACGGCGGCGCATGAGCCCGCCAAAGCGAGCAGCGGTAGAACGAGCATGATGAAGCGATAGGGGCGGGAGAGAAGATCATCGCGACTTTCCCTCCTCTTTTGAAGACGAGATGGGTGAGCGCACGCAGCCGGCCGTGAGCGGAGCGAAGGCCAAGAATGTGCTTCGTCGGCAACTCGAATGATACATCCGGTCGGTCAGGCAGTGATACAGTACACAAAAAGGAGTACTAGATGTCTGAGATTCAGGTGACAGCTCTTGTGCATTGAACTCTTGCGATGCTGACACTCAAAAGATTACACTTGCCAGATAGTAAACGATAAGGTAAAGAATGCTCTAGGCAAGAAAAGCGAATGCATTAGACGATCACCGCGGACGCAACGCCGATCCTCTCACCTAGACAAAGTAGGTGAGCGGAGGAGCAAAGGAGCGAAGCTTCGCGGCGGCGGCCTGGATGGGAAGGGCGAGCCTCACACAGGCGGCTACAGACTAGAAGACAGAATAATACGACGATATTCTTCCATGAGTGTTGTGAACTCAAAAAACAGCTCCAAAAAACATACGACAAATGTAAGCCTAAAGCGGAACGACCGAATGTTTGGCGCGCCGGGCGCGAGTCAGCGGCTCCGGCCGCGCAATTCCTTTGTTGTTTGCCGCTGCCGCATCCCTGCCTCCTCCCACCACCACCTCCGGCCCTTACACTCTCCATCTCCTCGTGATTGCTCTACATTTTGCATTTATTCAATTCCAACGATATCAATCCACCACATTCCTACACCAGCATGTTCCCTGTCCCGGCGCAGCAGCAGCAGCAGCCCGCTCAGCAGTCGGCGACCGCCTCGCCCTCCGTCGGCCCCGCTCGCTCCGCGCGTCCGCGTGCGGCAGGCCGCGGTGTCGCCGGCGCTCTGCGCTCAGCGGGACTCCTCGACGACGACGAGAGCATGCGCGACGTCTCTCAGTCCGATGGCGAGAGCGGGCGGCGAAGATTGGGCAACGGGGCCGGGCGGAGGGGTGGACGGCCGGGACGGAGCGCCAGCCAGGGAGCTATGGACGCCAACATGGCTTCGGTAGGTCACACAGCCACGATGCTCCCCCTCTCATCTCTTTCGATCGCTTTCACCAATCCGCCATCCGCTCATTCTTCGGCCGGCGTACTCGGTGACGCTTGGTCCGACGCGTAGATCGCCGACCGCCTTTCGCCCGCCGCCGCTTCCTCTTCCAAATCTCCCGCAGCTTCCATCCGCGGCGCCGCACGCGAGGCGCGCTCTCGATCTTCTCCCCTCTCGCACAAGCCTGCGCGTGTCCCGACCGGTCCTGCGGCGGACAAGGGCGGCAAACGCGGCGCGCCGGGGAAGGCCATCGACGCGCTGCGCCGCTTCCTGAGCAGCAGGTACAACGCTGAGCAGAAGTTCTTGAACCTCGAGGTGAGCCTTGGTATGTGCCAATATTGGTGTCTTCTCATTGCTGACGCGCAGTTGTCGCCAGAACATGGGCGACGACGAGATCTTGAAGGCGGAGGGCTTCGTCCCGCCCGGCTACCCCAAGTTCAAGTCCAACGCTGGTCCGGTCATGTTCAAGCTCGCGAGCCAGATGTTCCCCGGCGTGCGTTCTTATCCCTTCTTGGATTCCGTCGCATTCGCTAAAAGATTCACAATTTGCAGATCACCACCATCTCGCTCGCGTCGAACCGCTTGCGAAGCCTCATCCCCTACAGCAGCATCGCGCAGTTCCTGCCCGACCTGCAAAATCTCTCATTGCGCGATAACGACATCCGCGCGTGGGCAGACCTCGATCCGCTCTCGGGCGTGAAGGGCAAGCTCACCAAGCTCAAGGAGCTCATCGTCATCGGCAACCCAGTTGCGGAGCATGGCGACACCTACCGCAAGTAAGTGGCGAAGACTGCGCTTCCCCGCCTAATGTGATAATTGACTGAGGAGGAATGAGTTCTTCAGCGAGGTTCTCCGGCGCTTCCCCTCCCTCGACCTGCTCGACCTGCAACCCGTCCTATCCAACGTCACGCCTGCCCCGCTCCCGTCTGTCCCTGCTCCACCTCCTGCCCCACCCACTCTCCATCCCCCCGC
>JTLS01000509.1:0-17722 GCA_000826855.1 Basidioascus undulatus
CATACCCCAGACACCGCCCTCCCCCCACCCCTCCTCCCCCTCCTGCACGCGCCCCTTCACCTTGACCTGGGTGGTCGGCCCGCGCCTCGCAGCCGACGACGGCGCGAGGGAGTGTTTAGAGGACGAGCGGAAGGGCGTGTCAAACGCCTCGCGCAGGCGGCGGACTTTTACGCCGCCGAAGCCTGGGCACAGGGAGAGGGTCTCGGGCGGGGCGCGGACTATCTCACGGAAAGACTGGGGGTCCCCAATCCTTCTCTTAGTTTCGGGAAGCAGGGGGGAGGTAGAACGGTGGGAGTGTGGGGGAAGGGAAGACGGACCCCGAAACTAGTAGCCAGCGTGAGCACGTCCGTCTTGTTCACGCTCTTGATAGACGTGAGCGCCGCGGTGAGCGTGGACATGTAGTCTGACGAGGTGCGCTCGCGGATCAGGTCTGGCGGGCGGTGCTCGAGCGTCGTGTACAGCGTTAGGTAGCGCGCGGCTTGCTCGGCTCTGCGGACGGCGGAGGTGTCAGTATTGAAGGAGGGCAGGTGGGGGAAAGGGCGGTTGAAGGGATGGTGGGATGGTGGAAAAGCGCGGGGAGGGAATGAGGGAGACGCACGACCACGCGACCATCACGGTTAGGTTGTTGATTAGGCAGACCTGAGTGGCGGGGGTGTGAGCTTCGCGAGGAGGGGTGCGGGAGGGGATGCGGACTTTGGTCAGTTCCCGGATTGGTTCTTGGTGGTCGTTCTGTGTTGCATCGAGCGTATCAGCGTTGATTGTAGGAAGGTGAATGGGACGAGGAGGCGCACGATATCGCACATAAGCAGCAACACCCTGAGCGTGTACATCTGCGCGAGTTTGGATATCCTCGTATGCACATATTCGGGGTGAAGGCGGTGGTACCTCAAACTGTCCCCCCGACACCGCGTTTCTCATCAGCCACTTCGCCAACGAGCGAGGAGGAGCGAACTCACCTCAAGAACAGCACTCCCGTCGACGACCCCACCTGGTAATCAGGAACAATATCCGCATACTCCCACGGGACGTTCTTGATATGCTGTATAATAGGGTTTCCACGCTGTTTCCCCCTGTCCCTTCAGCTTTATCTCCCTTCTCCGCCCCCCCCCCCTCTTCTCCTCTGACGGACCTGGCATGCGTTGACGAGGACGGACGTGCGCCCCCCGCCCTTCTTGGGCTGCACGACCGGCTTGGAGGGCCCCGCAGGCTGGGGCGCGGGAGGAGGGGATAGGCGCGAGGGGACGGAGGGGGAGCGGGAGGTGGACATTGAGTGAGATGAAGGTGTGGGTGGTGGGAAGAGGGCAAGAGGCAAGAGGCAAGAGACGCGTCCGGTGCGCGTCGTTGAAGGTGAGGTTGTTGGGGGACTGTGCTTCTGTTTCTCGACTGTCTGCTGGATCAAAAATTCAATTCCATATTATGAATTTAGCCCAGAAAACCCAAAATGTAGGCCGAGAGCAGGTAGTATACTCCTGGAAGAAGCCCACCGCAATGGTCATTTGGCGCTTTTGAGCAGAAGACGGTTAGGTTCCGCCGCTTCTTCAAATTCCCACGATTAGGGCAAACTTGGTCTTCTCCCCTCGGCTGGCTCTCTTCGCTCCGCACCTCCATCTCCCCCCCACGCTGCCGCCCTAAATCCTCAACCTCGACCAAGGACCCATAGCCGCGAGGTCAACTTTCACTCTCTTTACCTAAACGCCAAGCAAGCAAGCCGCCATGTCCGCCCCCGCTGTCAACCCCAAGGCGTTTCCGCTCGGTGCGTCTTCCTTCCGGGCTTCCCCCCCCCTCTTCGCTTCCCTTTCCTACACCCTCGCCCTTCCTTTCCTCTTTTTGGATCTATGGCAGACCTTGACTGACTCTTATTCGTTTGGGGGACGCGGGCGTTTACAGCCGACGCGACGCTCACGAACAAGGTGCGTCTCCTCCCGCTCTTCCTCACCCTCACCGCTCCTCCCGCTCATCCTCCTCAAATTCCCTACAGATCCTCGACCTTGTCCAGCAGGCGTCGCACTATTCTCAGCTTAAGAAGGGCGCCAACGAGGGTAAATACTCTTTATTTTACATTCCACGACGCGTCGGGACTGATGCGGGGGTGGGGCGGCGCGGCGCAGCGACCAAGACGCTCAACCGCGGCATCTGCGAGTTCATCATCATGGCCGCCGACGTCGAGCCGATCGAGATCGTCCTCCACCTTCCGCTTCTCTGCGAGGACAAGGTGCGTTCCTTCCCTTTCCCCCTTCTTCCCAAGATACCCTCTGACATGTTTTGGACGTAACCCCAGAACGTCCCCTACATCTTCCTCCCCTCCAAGACCGCGCTCGGGCGCGCGTGCGGCGTCTCCCGCCCCGTCATCGCCGCCAGCGTGACGACCAACGAGGCCCGGGAGCTCACGTCGGTAATCCAGCAGATCAAGCTCGAGATCGAGCGCCTGCTCGTCTGAGCGCGGGAGTGGGAGTGGATCGGGTTAGGACGGGGTTCAAATGGACTTCGGTTTATTTTATCAGTGCACCGAGGCCTGACTTGGGTGGCTGCTTTTCCTTCGTCGGCGATGAGCTTGCGATTCGGCGCATTCGATCGATCGACGCAACGCTGGTCAATGTCGTTTTCGGCTCTTGCACACAGCTCACCACGCGTTTTCGCTAACTGTCGGGCGTTTGACTGTGTCATGATCACTTAGCTTAATCAGCTAACACCCGCCTACTCTGGGAGTCATAACTGACCCGAGCCATCAACCATCACCTTCTCATCATTGTGTTGACTTTGTTCTCATTACGTCTCCCTCTCGACACGCTCGTCGGATGTTTTTCGTTGTTGCCAGCGACATTTGCGGCGTCAGTCATCCGACCATAGCTGCCTGCCGCACATGGCGACGCTTCATCGAGTCTCGAGCGCCTTCTGAATCGCTGAGGGTTCGTTCCACACCTAGACAAAGTACCTCCGCACAACGTCCGCGTCGAGTACGACCCAATAATTACCACCTATCGAGAGCGAAAGATCGTTTGCACAGACGGAACAAGCCTGGCATGGACATGGACGCGTACCTGTGTCCTGGACCGAAGAACATCCGGACCTCTAATAACGACTGCGTGGATTGGTCTCCGTAGAACAATGGGAATGTAGGCGTGCACCAATAACCAGGCCAAAAAGTGTCAGTTCAGAGGCGTTGGGCCTCTACTGACTATCCCACAGGTATGTGTAGGAGGAATATAGTAAATCTGCGCCTCAACGGCCTCTGACCCACCCTTTAACACGACAAGCCCAGCAAGCTTGGCGACCTTGAAGAAAACGTGTTCCCTTCCGCACACCGTCACCGATCATAGCAAGTAGAAGAAAGACAATGCGTGTAACGTATCCACGCCGCCCTGAAAAAAGAATCTACAAAGTACAGCTTGTCCATCATCTCAGTTACCTCCTCGGACTCTCCTCACGCAAGCGGCTTCGGCTGCTCCGCCGGCTGGGCGTCGGTGGCCGCCGAGGTCGTTGCCGCGGCGCTGGAGCCGGGCAAGGGCTTGTTGGCAGGGAAGAGGAGGACCTGGAGAACAATCGCGGTTAGATAGAGGGGTTCACTGAGGGTGGAAAGACGGAAAAGTGGAGGTGACGCACCTCCTTGATGTTCGCCGAGTCGGTGAGCATCATGACGAGGCGGTCGATGCCGCAACCCCAGCCGCCGGTCGGGGGGAGACCGTGCTCGAGCGCGTCGATCTGGGGACAGAAAGGTGTGAGTTGGTAAGCAAAGCGAGAAGGGAAGGTGGGAGGGGAAGGAGACGCAGACGCACGAAGACCTCGTCGTAGCCCTGCGCCTCCTCGTCGCCCTGCGCCTTCTGCTTCATTTGCTCCTCGAAGCGCTCGCGCTGGCTGTAAACGTGTGCGTAAAAGATCAGTTACCGGATGAAAGGCAAGGGAAACTCGTGTTGGAGGGAACGCACTCGAAGGGGTCGTTCAGCTCGGTGTAAGCTGTGGGTTGGCTATCAGTTTCGCTGCTTCTGGCGGGATGGGCCGGTGGAAGGGACAGGCGACAGGCGACAGGCGCACCGTTCGCAATCTCCTTAGTCGCGACGAACGCCTCGAAGCGCTCGCAGAGGCCGGGGCGGGAGCGGTGGCGCTTGGCAAGGGGAGACATGATCTGCGGGTGGCCGACTGGAGGAAGGGAACGAGCGTCAGATGTAAAGGCCGCTGGGACAGGTGAAGTAGAGAGAAGGACGCACCGATGAAGGAGGGGGAAATGCACTGGTTCTCGATGAACTCGCCGACGAGCTTGTCGAGAAGGCGCGCGGTCGTCTTGGGCTCAGAGCAGTCGACGTTGTGCTATCGACGAAGACGCAAGTCAGCATCAAGAGGTAGTTTGCAGGCCGCGGTGGACGAGACGCACCTTCTCGCACTGCTCGCGGAGGAACTTGTTTGCGTCGTCGGACTCGAGGTCAGTGGGGAACTTGACGTCGAGCTGCTTCTCGAGCTCCTCGATCATGTCGAAGCGCCTCCAAGGCGGGGAGAAGTCGAGCTCGTACTCCTTCTTGCCCTCGCCCTTGCCCTCAGGGTGGTACTTGACCTTGTACCCGCCCGTGACGTGCTTGACGAGGCCCGAGAGCAGCGACTCCGTGAGGTCCATGAGATCGTACATGTCCGCGTACGCCATGTAGAACTCGCAAATCGAGAACTCGGGGTTGTGCGTGAGGTCGATGCCCTCGTTGCGGAACACACGCCCAATCTCGTACACCCGGTCGAGCCCGCCGACGACGAGCTCCTTGAGGTACAGCTCCGGCGCGACACGAAGGAAAAGGTCCAGCTTGAGGTCGTTGTGGTGCGTGATGAACGGCTTGGCGGTCGCACCGCCCGCGATCATGTTCATCATGGGGGTCTCGACCTGTCACAGTCCTCCCTCTAATCAGCATCGCGTGCTCCCAAGTCCTCCTCCTCCACTACACTCGGGGAAGCAAACGCACCTCGAGGAAGCCGAGGTTGTCGAGGAAGCGGCGGATGTAGTTGACGATCTTGGCGCGAGTGGTGAAGATGTCGCGGACGTTGCGGTTCATGATGAGGTCGAGGTAGCGCTTGCGGTAGCGCAGCTCCTGGTCCTTGAAGCCGTAGTGCTCCTTGGGGAGCTGGTGAAGGTTCGGGGAGAGGAGGACCATCTCGCGCGGGACGATCGAGAGCTCGCCCTTCTTCGTGCGCGCGGGGAAGCCCTTGACGCCGACGACGTCGCCGCGGCGGAAGATCTCGTGCGTCGAGGCAAAGTCGGTCGAGGACTCGCTGCAAGAACCCGAGCGCAGCAAGTCAGTCACCGTTTCAGCTCAATCTCCCTGTTCCCGAGAAAGCCCCACTGTGGGATGAACGACTCACGCAGCGGTAGCCATGATCTGGATCTTGACGCCGTCGGCGTGGAGGTCATAGAAGACGAGCTTGCTCCCGGACGCGCGGATGTTGTGCACGCGCCCCGCGACTGAGACGGACTCGTCCTTGAGGCTCTCGCCGTCCTTGACCGCGCCGTCGTACTTGGCGATGTAGCCGGGGAGGGAGAGCTCGACGTGGAACTTGTGCGGGTAGGGGTCCGGGTTACGCGACTCGCGCAGCTTCTTGATCGCCCGGGAGCGGATCTCAAAGTATTGCTGGAGAGGAGCATCGAGAGGCATGAGTGCTGCAGTGGAAGGCAGCGGAGAGAAGTGAAGATACGCACGTTGGGGGTGAGGTCGTCCTCAGCCGGGCCGGCCTCCTTCTTCGCACCAGCCTCCTTCTTCGGCGCAGCATCCTTCTTGGCCTGAGCAGCAGCCTGCGTTCCTCCAAATCCAGGCGTCAGCAGCCCGCCCTCCCAGCTTCCAGCATACCAATAGACGCACCTCCTTCGCGCGGGCCTTCTGGCGGCGCTTCAGCTCGCTGCAAAGAGTGCCAGCGGAAGGATGAGCTCCGCACTGGCTCCCACACACTACATCCTGAAAGCTCGGGCGCACCTCTTGGAGACCATCTCGCCAGTAACCTCGTCCTTCTGGAGGTTCGCGACATCCTCCTGTGGCGCAGCGGTCGCCTTCTCAGCGGGGGCGGACATGGTGAACGAGCGGGGGTGGTGTAAAGTGGGCGGGGGTGGCCGCAGGGAGTGCAGGGACGGTCGTGCGAGGCGGAGGAAGCGCAGGGGGGTACGAAGCATGCACGAGGGCAAGCAGCAGGCGGAAGCGCGAAGACAGGCACTTGAGAACGGGAAAATGCAATC
The DNA here is from genome assembly GCA_000826855.1 of Basidioascus undulatus. Lineage (NCBI taxonomy): Eukaryota > Fungi > Basidiomycota > Geminibasidiomycetes > Geminibasidiales > Geminibasidiaceae > Basidioascus > Basidioascus undulatus. The sequence goes on from JTLS01000509.1 coordinate 6,197, forward strand.
TGTGAGGGCCAGCTTACGAAACCGATTCGCAGGCGGACTTCTGAGTCAGTAGCAGCAACTTCCGCCTTGTTCTGCATTTCTTTCGAGTCAGTCACTGCCATTAGAGGATAACAAAGCTGATGACATTTTGAACTGGCCAAGGATTTGAAAGGGCATGGGGATTCTGGGGCAGCGTGACAGTGTCTGAGTGGGCGCAAGGCTCAGCCTGCCTGCCTTTCACCCTGCCCCTCCCTTCCTTTCAGCAACCCGCAGTGTTTCATAGCTGAGTTTCTATAAGGGTTGTATTGCTATTTCTACATTACAAACAGTCTCAGCTGAGAGAGAGAACCAGTTTCAGCGGAGAATATTGCCTTTAGCTCTCTTCGATTGATTTAAATTGGTTTTATGCAAATATTTTTTTGTTGGTGTAGTGGCTAAGATCGGGTGTTCTCACCGCCCAGTCCCAGGGTCGATTCCCAGACGTGGAAAATTCACTGACCAAAAACCCACTTTATATTTTTCGGTACAGGCTCGGAAGCGAACCCCACCAAGGAAGGCAGACCTCAGAGCAATGCAGCCCACTGCCCGGACATGAGGTGCACAGCTGTCTGTGAGCACGTTCACGCTGCGGAGCTTGACGCAAATCTACTGTGCGGGTGTGACGCTGCATCCTGCCCTTGTGATAGACAGGTACAGAAGCATCGTAGCTCCACTGCGCGTGGGATGTGAAACTGGCTCATCATGCGACGTCTCTGTACTACTGAATGAAAACGTGAACGCAGCGAGCACTCAAGCGGAAGATGTGGGGCCCCAACACGGTGAAGTTGCTGTCTCCTGGATTTGCATCCGCGGCCAAGGGCTGAGCTAGAGTCGACTCGCGGCAACCCACCATCAGGATACTGAGTACGCGCAGTGAAAATACGTGGGCGCAAGGGCGATAGGCAAAGTGTACGGAAGTGTACAACATGAAGTGAAGAACGGGTGTGCAAGAACGGGTACATGCGATGCTGTGTATGGGGTGCGATGAGGGGTTGGGTTCATGGGTGGACGTGAAGGGCATAAACGACAAGAAAAGCGGCACTGCTGAAACCAGAGAGAGAGGTAAAAGGAAAGAAAAGTATCGTGAGCAAGACGAAAGGTCAGACGCGACTCAGCGACGACGCCTGATGCCCTCCTCCCCGTCCGCCTGGACCTCACCAGGGTCGATGTCCGGCCCGGGCTGGGCGTCGTCCTCCTCGTCCGCGCCGGACGACCTCCGCTCGTGCGCGTCGTCGCTCTCTTCGCTGTCGGGCGTGCCCGCACGACTGCGCTCGAGCCCCAGCGCGCCCTCGACCCCGACGCTTGCAGCCCGGGCGCGCACGCGCGGACGCTCGACGCTCGAGTCGGGCGTGCCTGCGCCGGCGCCCGGTGCGGAGGAGTCGACGGGCGTGAGGAGGAGGGAGGACGTCTTGGTGCTGCGGCGGATACCGGAGGTCGGGGAGCCGGAGGCGGGGCGCGTGGGGAGGGCAATGGGTGTACCGGGAGGGGAGGAGTCGTTGGTGAGCTGCGGGAGGGATTCTCGTTAGTTCGGTCTGGTAGAACAGGGAGCAGGTTGGATGGGCGCACCTTTTGACTGTCCTCCGACTCGGACTTCTCGTCATCCTCCTTTATCCGCTCTAGCTCCTCCTTCTTCACGGCGCCCTCTCCGTCTGCGTGCACGCGTACACGACGAGGGTAGATGCTGTGGGCAAGAAGTGATGAGGGGGTGTTGGTCAGTGGCTGGGGAAGGCTTGGGAGACAAGGGAGGAGCTCACCCCAGCGTCCTGAACGTCACGTAGGCGGCACCGTCCAGCGCCCTGGTCCCCGTAGCGTGAGCCTCAGTCCAGCTCCTGTCACCTCTCGATCCACAAGAGCAAGAACACGCACGTCAAGAACACGAACGGGAACGCAAGCATGTACGCGAGAACGCGAAAGATGAATGGGATGGGAGCGAGGAGCGGGGGCAAGGGCGGGTCGAGGATGAGGCTGAGGAGGGTGAGCGGGGGAGCGAGGGCGGCGGCGGCGGCATCCATGTCTATGAGGCGGAGAGGACTGGTATGGATGCTGCAGGAGGAGGAGGTGTTGGTGGCTGATCGAGGAGCGCCGGTGCGGAAAGGGAGAAGGCAGCTGCTTGGTCGGGATGCTAGGACGGCATGCGCATAAGACTGGGTGTCAGTCAGTCGCGTCTGCGTCGCTGCGGCGGAGGAATTTTGCAGGTCGGATTGGAATGGATTTGGAATGGATTTGTGTATTCCCAGGCACGGTGATAGGCAGAGAGAAACGGCAACAGCAGGGCAGGGACGAGCTCGAGACTCGAGTTCAAGCTTGCACCCGTGGGCGTGCAGGCGGGCCGCCAGACTTTGAGATTGCGCAAATTCACATGTTTGTTTGTATCTCCGCTCCGCCGCGCCGAGCTTCTTGCGAGCCGTCTCGACTGCACTCTATCTTGACTCCCGAACAAGACCGCAGCAGCAGCACAGCACTCCGCCATATTCGAGAATTTGTGCGTGCATGTCGTGTCTGTTGGACAACACCGGCGAGCGAACGTGCGCAGCGGGTCTCGGAAGCGTATCGGACGCGCCTTTGATAAGGGCAATCAGTGAAGTAATCTGCTTAGGTACGCACGCGGTGCGCTGCACTCGACAATATTGCCAGTCGTCGCGTCAATTGAGACCCTGACAAAGGAGAAAGGTACTGTGTATTGGGTTTGTAAGACACTGGTCTGTGTGTACCTTAATGACTGTGCGGCGACCAAAAGCTCTGCCTGCGTCTTGGCCTGCATGGTGGCGTGAGCTTCGAGGCAAGACCCAAGCTTCCATGAAACTCTTGCACATGATCTTGCGACCTGAGCAGCCCGGATGGTGAGTTTCGGTGCAGCACGCCTCGGGAGGTTGCCTGCCTGCCCACCCGGCGATGATTGAACAGATGCTGTCGACACTGCATACAAGCTTGGCAGTCCAACCACGACACCCAAACACCCATGATCCACCATAGTATCGCATCTTAAAGTCATGAACTCAGTCTTACTAACATTTGGTCAGAGGCATGATAGAGCAGGAGGATTTGACTGCCAGTGGACCGTTCTCGCTATGTGGTCGTCCTGTGTGTACGGCTCGAGCCGATACATGAACATTCACGGCATCCTAAACATTTTCCGGAATGGTCAATTTCGGCTGGACCTTGCGTGCTACTCCATAAACTCGCAGCACACAGGCTCCCCGGTGCCTAAGGCACAACTGAAGAACCTTACCTCGGTAACTCTGGGACGTTACAGATAATGAGAAGGGGGTTTCGACATATCATTATCGCCAAGTTACTCCAGATAAGGATGATGCGGAGAATAGAGTCAAGCAAGTTTGAGCGCGACCGCTCGAGGGCTTGATTGACAATTTCGTAAGGCTCTTTGAGCTGTATCTGGTTTCCCAAATCTTTCAGAATGTTTTGATAGGTCTTGAAAGTTCGAATCGTCGGCAACAGACGTTATTAAGCTTGCAGGGAGAAGTGCCAGTGTTTGCGTCGACTTAGGCAACTTGCCCGAGACGCACTTGCCCCTCGTGCTGTTTCATCATCAAGTATCTACTTGTTATCTTGAAGACGCGCCTCGCAGAAAAATAGTGTAACCACCACAGGAGTCTTTGGCAAGTGCGTAGAGAGGTAAGGAAGGTGCGCGCAGCGCGACTGATGTTTCAACATTTTAGGGGTCGTGGAAGAACGATTTGGGGAGGGGGCGGTGCTGTCCGCATTGCCAGCCGTCTCCCGAGAGATCTCCCCTGGTCTGGGTCGTACTCGTCTCATCCCCCTAAATCGATATGTACCTTGGACAACCCCTCATGAGAGAACGTCCCGGTGCTTTTCGAGGTGATTCTCAGACTCCGTATAGGTAGGATCCGAACCCGCAGCGATCGCAGTGCCGGGGCCCGCAGCGTGCTCTCCGTCTTCGCGAGTTGGGCCCCCAAGAAGGACGGCCCCCTCAAGAAGAAGATCATATTCATCTTGTACGACTTGATTTCCTCGTCCTACGTTCGCTTTTATTGTCATTCACTCACTATGACGCCTACTCATCCATCTCACCAAGGGCAGCGCCCTCCTTCCCCCACGTTATCACTTTCTTCGAACTCGTCCACTCAATCAGCCAGAGCGCCGCTCTCGCCCGCGCTATACTCTCCTTCCGCGCGTTCGCCCCACAACTTCCCGTACGACGGCATCGCTGAGCATCCAGGCGGCACGACGCTGTACGACCGCCCCTTCGCCTCGCCGCAGGCTCCCTCTCACGCTGCCGCCTCGAAGCCAATTGGCGAGCGTGGCGTGTCCATGAGCGAGTTCAGCGCGAGCGGCTCACACAATTCCTCGGACGGGAGCACGACGCTCACCGAGAATGCGACCCTCCCCTACGCCTACGACGGGCGGACCCCCACGGCGCCGGCTCCGGCGCAGTCCACCGACCCGCTCTTCGACCATCTGCGCGCTGAAAATGCGTCCATACACTCCCGCACACCATTGCATGTTCGCGAAGACGACGAGCACGAGAAGCACGTCCAGTTCGAGGCGGGCGCGTCGGGGGGTGATGGGGGCGGGAAGGGCTATAAGGAGTACCCGGACGTGGAGAAGCAGCACCAGAAAGCCAGGCGCAAGCCGAGCAAGGACTTGTTCCGCGGCGAGTGGTATAACTATAACAGCGCCGATGCGAAGGTCGATACACTTCGGTTCGCCGAAGGCGACGTGCCGAAGTCGAGGGTGAGTTTCTCGCTGTTTCCACGAGAGGACTGGCTGTCGATGCTTAACTACTTGTTCCTGCAGTTTGCGAAGTTCTACTTCTATCTCCTCAACATGTCGATAGTCACTCGCTGGGCGCGTAAGCCTTTCTACCTCTTTCAGGGTCGAGTTATGTAGCTGAAGAGCTCCGCCTACAGTCTACATCATCCCTCTCGCCGCCATTCGTATGCTTGCGTTTATGACCCTTTTTTCCAGAGCCGCAACTCACGTCTTTTCGACAGTCTGGATTCCGGGACTCGTCGAGCTGACAGCTTTCCCTGGAACGAGCGTCTGGGTAATTAAACCAGGGTCTGTCGACCATATTCCTCAACGCTTTTAACGCAAACCTTCCTGCAGAGTGTTCGCCTTCGCTGGTGGTCTGTTTGGCTATGCGTGCTCTGGGTGGGCTGGTGGGGCGCCTGGGCCATTGCCAAGATGTTGCCTTTCGTCGGTGTGTCCATCTCCTTCGGTATCGTCTCAGCCCTGTGGCCCAGGGTTTGCTGAAAGCTCCCAACAGTACGCAACACCGTGGGCACTGTCATACGGAACGTCAAGCATTACGTCGATTACGTCCAGGCGCTCGAGAAATACTTCGCCTTCGTCGGCTGGGCCTTCGCTAGCTGGGTTGTCTGTTCGTCCTATGCGTCATTGTGTTCTAGGTGTACGACATTCTGACGGCGTCTTCCAAACACAGACAATGTGGTCATGTACGGATTTGCTCTTCGTTCCTAGCTTTCATGCGGAGGCTGACTCTGAGGATGAGCAGAGCCGGCAAGCGGAACGCCGACACCAGCTCGTCGAGCAGCTCCACCATCACCGTCATAGCCCAAGTCCTCTTTGGCATCGTTATTTGCGCCGGGATACTTCTAGGGGAGAAGTTCATAATTCAGATCATGTTTGTCTTCTCCTCTTTCGGCCCGCCTTCTGCGCTCCTCCTGTTCTAATGGCGCTCCGGCATAGTGCCTACAACTTTCATCAAGTCTCCTACGCGGATCGGATCGCCGAGCACAAGTTCGCCCTTAAATCGCTTGCAACGCTCTACGCGCACTCGCGTGATCTCGGACGCAGCGATACGCTCGACGGCTTCGGGAAGCAGAAGAAGGGGCTCAATCCAGCCAGGTTGTTGAAGCGCGCTGCGAAGGAGGCGAAGGAGGCAGCGGCTTCTGCTACGACGGTGCGTTTCCTCCGAAAAGCTTAATCTGCGATATAAACATGCTCACTCTGGCGCAGGCGCTCGGCAACGTTGCGAGTGAGATTGCGGGTAGCTCGGTTCTGCAGCCGAACAGCCCACAGTCGATGGTCGTCAATGCTCTTTCCTCTCCGAACAAGACTCGCCAGGTGAGCCACCGAGACTGAGCATTCTCACAATGCATGGCTAAAACTCTATTTTACTAGCTCGCCCGACGCCTATTTTACTCCCACTGTCCCCCGCACCGCGAAGTCCTCATTCTCGACGACATCGCCAAGTTCTTCCCGAACCTTGAGACCGCGGAGCAGGTGTTTGCTCAGTTCGACAAGGACCTCAACGGCGACCTCAGCCGAGACGAATTGGAGTTGGCTTGCATGTGTGTCTTAAACTCATTAGCGATTGCTCATTTTTAAGGGCTGACAAGGGGAACGATCTACAGGGAGCTGCGTCGCGACCGCCTGAGCTTGACCGCCAGCATGCGCGACCTGGACAGTGCGGTCGGAAATCTTGATAGAATGTAGGCGTTAGGCGTTATCACCACTTCAATTCCTGGACTTGTAGCTGACGCTCTGATGCTTTGAATCACAGTTTCATGTCAGTCTACCTGCTCATCGCAGCACTCGTTATCGGTGCGCCTGGGAGAGCTCGAGATGTGGCTCGCTGCGAAATGTTTACAAGCTATCTGTTGTACCATCAGTGGCCATGCTCGAGGTAAAACTGAGCACGCTTATCACGTCCGCCGGAACTTTCATCGTCGGGATCTCCTGGTTGATCGCCAGCACAGCGCAAGAGATTCTGGCCTCGATCATCTTCCTTTTTGTCAAGCACCCCTACGACGTGCGCTCCTTTCGACTTCAGCAGCTCGAAGCTAAAGGCGTTCACTGATGTCGATGTGTTTGTCTGTAGGTTTCGGACCGCGTCAGCATCAACGAAGATGAGTTTGTGGTCAAGGAGATCTTCCTTCTTTCGACAGGTGGGCTCACGAGTGCTTCTCCAACGGGATAATATTTAGCAAGCTCATCTCTCACTTTTAAACAGTCTTCCGTCGGATGGACGGCGTGATCGTGCAGGCTCCGCACGCGGTCCTCAACACGCAGTACATTCGGAACATCCGCCGCAGCGGTATGTTTATTCTGCTTGACATTTATTTTTAAATTTCAAAAGACTGGAATTCTGGAAATTATCCCTGAATGACGCTTCACAGGACCTATCAGCGAGACGTTCGAGTTCGCCGTAGCATACGGGACAACGTTTGAGCAGATTGAGGAGCTGCGCTCCCGGATGCTCGAGTTCGTCCAGGCGGAGAAACGTGACTTCTTGCCCCAAATGGACATCTCCATTATGGATATGCCGTGCGTAACACTCTCTTGCGTCCGCCTATCCTGTTGCTCACGTTAAATGACATGCTCAGTGAGCAGTCTCAGATGAACCTTGCGGCGGGTATCCCTTATAAGTCCAGTACGTTCGCTATCTGCCACTTGGTGCTTACTCTGTTTGGAGGCCGGCACTGACCGACTTGCACAGACTGGCAGAACGGTGCTCTGAAAGGTACGCATGACCTGCTTGCTAATTGCTGTACATCGTGACTCTCGCCTGACTGTCTGACGTCTCTTCACAGAGCAACGACGTGTCAAATGGATCGCGGCCCTCAAAATTTCTCTCGCGTAAGTCTTATTATGAGCGTTGAAAACGTCGCTTTCGTCAGCTGAACCTCCGACAGCGAGTGCAAAATATACGGACCGTCGGGCGACCCCGACAGCTCAGTGCCAATACTCTACACAAAAGTGCCTTACAATGAGCGCGACGGGAGATCCTCTTCAGAGCCGACGAAGCACGAAAGCGCACTCGAACGGAATCCGTCGCTGCTGGCAGTCAAGGCGTGAGGTCATCGACGCCGAGGCGGGCTATTTCGACAACCGTGAGCCCGCCAACGCTTCATCAACCTCGAGTGCGGCCGCGCGCTGCGTAGACCTGCGGCTGGCCAGAGCAATGCCTGAAGTCGCGTTGGTTCGTCTGCGCCGCTGTCTGCCGAGGAGTACGAGATGCAGCAGGCTCGTGGGCCACAGTCGTGATGTTTCTTGTCGAGTTCTCCGCTGTACCCGCTTTCAATCGTAATCGTTTCGGACATTTATATAAGTGATGCACTGCTTCATTCTCGGAGACATGCTTAAGTAACCAGTTGGCATGAAAGAAATAGGTGGAAATGTCGCGTCAAACGGTGAAAATGAACGAAGCTGGGTACCCCGCCTTCTGTTTTTACCACCTATATAGCGTGAAGGGGGGTGGCAGAGCGTGTTTTGTGTTCCTTTCTGTACAATTTATTGGGCGCATTCAGCAAAGGTGACACAACATTCACGTCAAACCCTTCCCACTGCAGCGAGCGGGATGCTCATGCTGCAGCACTTCGAGGGATGTGCAACAGTATTACCCAAGGTCACTGAGGTCGTCTACGTGAGCTGGAAAACAAAGCAATCAATAGACCTATTCACCTGTCCACCCAGTGGGTCAGCGAAATGTAGGCATTCGCTGTGAACTGGCCGTGATCCTCTTGGTTTCATACCCAGCCTGCTGCAACAGAGAGGAACACGGACTGGCAACCCAAGCAAGTTTTCTCAGTCGTTCGGGCCGGGACAGTTCTGAGCGTTTGTCCATCCGTCAAAGTTCACAGTCTCCGCCCGCAGACGTCCGCCCGGCAGTGAGAGCTCGTCTCTTGGACATGCCCTCATCCACACCTTTAATCGACACCACCTCTCTTCACCTTGTTTCTGATTTTCGACTCAGAGCCATCGCACTAATGCTCCTCACTCTTCCAAGGGAGATCCAAAGCCAAATTGCAGCAGAACTACCCGTCAAGCGCGATCTCGCGGCGCTCTCTTTGGTTCACAGGGCGCCCACCCATATCGCTCGGGAGAATCTCCTTCGTACGATCTCCGTAAGAGAGCATTGGGCTGTGGGGCTCGCAGGGCAGGGCCCAAAAGGAACTCGGCGCTGGCAGTGGCGTGCGGCTGAACTTATTAAGCCGGAATGGGCGGGCGTGCAGGAACATGTCCAGTGAGTCTCCAGCGAGCTGCTGTCGGGGCGGGTTTTCCGAAAGGCATGGGCGGGTTTGGGAAGCGCTCTTGCCTTTCATGATGTTCGTTTCGAGTCTCCGCTCCCGCAAGAGCTCCGAACGGTCTACCACGACTCGATCGTCCTGGCCGCCGAGCTGATCAGGGCGCTGCCGCTTCTCAACGAGCTCACTTTCCACTTCGCGCCATTCAATGCGGTAGCGGACTAGATCGGGGAGGTTGAACTACAGGACCTCCATCTCCATCGGCTCCGCCTCGCACTTGCTGACTGCGGTTCACGGTTGCGAACGCTCTCGCACTTGGGAACGGCCCTCGCGACCTCATTCTTACATCCAACACCCAGATTCCATCGTCTAGACAATCTTCGCTTCATGCAGTGGGCCTGTGCCTCTCCTGGAGATGTCGAGACTCTGGAGAAGCTTGCTCGAGCTTCCCGCAGGCGCTTGAGACCCTCATTCTGCATCACCCTGTGTATGACGATGCGGACACATTCCGCATCCCAAAGTGTGCATATAACAACAATCTTCGATGCTTCGCCATCTCGGGGGGCTGGGTGACCGAGCAGCAGCGCCTTCGAAATCTGCTGTGCACTTCGCCTTCTCTTCGTGCCGTCGCTCTCTTCAATGGCGATACTAGTCCGTACTGGTTCCATGGTCATCTCACCTGCCAGTGCTGCAATTAACAGAGCTCCATCTTTTGCTGCTGCTAGAGGGCGAGCACCTAGTCCGGCTTGTCCAAAGCTGGACCTTTTCGAATGCATCGAGGGGATCGATTCCAACAGAGCGATGCACCTCGTGAAACATCTCCTCGGACGCTCGCGAGCCTGAAGCTCTCCTTTGCCGGACATCCAGCTTAACTTCCTTCGGGACCTTGCATTGCATCTCCCTGAGCTGCGCCTGCTGGAGCTTGCTGGGCGTTCAGACCGCATGTGGACCACTCGTGCTTTGGCAGGGTACCGTGGTAGGTAGTTGAGTTATTGAACCGTCTGCTTTGCCACTTCTTTCAAAGGCTGATGATGTTTTGCAGTGCGATTTCCTACCGCCACTTGCGGCTCTCCGCGACCTGCGCGTCTTAGTCTTCCACAGGGGACTCCCACTTCCAGCCTCGTGGCCGCCCGCTGCCGGGATAAGCGTGCCTGCCGCTGTGGATTTCTGCATGGACATGGCGGTAGCTTTTAACGCGAGCTCACGACGGCCAGACTGGGGGCAAAGGACCGGATGGCCATTGTCGAAGACATCCCGCTCTTGCTCGGGAACGAGAACCTCTTGAAGCTGAAGATCGAGCTCCAGCATGATGTGTCTTCGTGGGTCGGGTTGAACAGGGATGGGGCACCGGCCTAGTTGCACCATTATATAACGATGTGACTGTGAGTATGCTTTGCTGGGTGGCGGCGATGAAGTGACGGAAATGTGCAAGCACTAGCGTAGTGCAAAAAACAGACCAATATACATGAGCCGACTGCGACGCGGTGTGACATCGGAGCAACACTTGCATGGAAGGACGTCTACCGAAACTGCAAGGAATGCGAAGCGCAATATGTTAGGCTAAGACGAAGAATAGGGGCTTGTGCAGTCCGTACGGATCACTCCCATTGCAGACTGACTGTAGGGCTGTAGAGAGAAACGGCCTGTGGTACAACCTTCGACTGTGTCCCAGAAGCTCACACTGTACCACTGCCCTGCAACGCCTGAACGTGACAAGACGAAGAAGCATAATCTGTGGGCAACTGACAGCAACAGAATATCCGATACTGAGTTTCGAGGCGTTATGGAAAAAATGTGAAGGGTAAGAACCAGAAGGGTCGGTCCTTGCTGCAGAGGTTTCAAAAGCAGTACACACGAAATGCAGACGACCACAGCCACGGCTAATTGCCTGAAAGGTGTTGCCTGGCAGACGCGCAAGATCAGAGGTGACGGTCAGGTTTGCAAAAGGAATAGATGGTCGAGGAGCGGGAGGCTGATTGAAAGAGAAAGAGACGGGTGAAGACGGCGGTCGGGCAGACTGAAAGGAAATAATGTTGTGAAAAGCCACGTTAGCCCGTCAGCAAGATTGCCGAGGGGAAGAAGGCGACGGCAAGACACGAAACCGAGCGGAAGGGGTTTCGGTGGGTATCTTGTTGGATGACCAGATTGAACGAAATGGGGGGCACAGTCGAGCGGACGGCCGAGGTCACTCTTGCTCCGACTGCCTGTACCCACAAGTAACGCTGGATCACGTCTGTGAGGAAGGAAGAATGTCGATCGAAAGGAACGCGAAGCGAGCGAGAGGGTCAGTTGAGTCGGGCAGTCAGAAACCAATTTCATGCAGCTGCACAAGAAATAATCTCGTGCCAAACCATCAGACCTTAGAGCCTCGGACAGTGCGGTCGGAAATCTTGATAGAATGTAGGCGTTATCACCGCTTCAATTCCTGGACTTGTAGCTGACGCTCTGATGCTTTGAATCACAGTTTCATGTCAGTCTACCTGCTCATCGCAACACTCGTTATCGGTGCGCCTGGGAGAGCTCGAGATGTGGCTCG
>JTLS01000051.1:0-37326 GCA_000826855.1 Basidioascus undulatus
GTTGTCCTGCGCGCGCCGCGTCCACCCCCCCTCCCTGATCGCTCGCTGAAGCTCGACCTGGTGCGCCCGGGAGAGTAGGTGCCAAGCCGCAACGACATTAGGCGGGCTTTTGGTTGGGGACCCGAGGAGGGGGATGAGGGGGAGGAGGAGGGAGGAGGGAGGTCCTGGCCTGGGATGGGCGTGGATGCATTGCTGTGTTTATCAAGCGAGCAAGCGAGAGGCGTGCGCAAATATCTCCGAAGATGCAGAAATCAATTTGTCCCGTTCCTTCCCCCTCCCTCCCCCCTACCTCCAGCGTTCTACTCGCTCTACTTCGCCTGCTCGCCCCCAATCAAGCCGACGCCGACCTGCGCGCCCGCACCCGTCGCGGCCGTCTGCGCCTCCTTTCGGGAGCGCTCCGCGAGCGACGCCTGCTGGTGGATGAAGTGCGCTTTCACCTCCTTGGCGCGGGCGATCTGGGAGGGGATCACAGCCGCATATGCATCAGCATCGGGTCGGTCGGTGCTTTCACTCCCAGCGGCGCGCGATGCGAGACCCCCTCTGCCAGTGCGCGGCGATATCGCGCTCCGGACTGGGACGCCCCCCCTGTGCAAGACCTTGGAGCTTAGCGCGCCCAACAACGCGCACACTGCACGAGCGCCAACTCGGGCGCAATCCGCAATCCTTCCCCAGAGACGCAACAGAGCCCAGGTCGTCCACCGGTCCCGGGCCGCCAGCCCGCAGAGGGAAGAGGGGAAGGGGAGACCCACCTCCTTGTGGTGGTGCAGGCACTCGAGGTAGTCCTCCTTGGGCGCCACGCACTCCTCAGGCCGGTCCGCAGAGGCGTAGCACTGCCGGTGTCCCCCCCACATCATCCCCGCATCAGCCCCTGCCGCACCTCCTTCGGCGTGCGGGTGTACGGACCTTTTGGAACTGGATGAGGTGGAGCGCAGAGCGGTAGGGGAGGAGAGAGCGTGAGCGGACGGGGAAAGGAAGAGGAGGAGGGGAAGGGGACGTGAGAGGAGGGGACGGGAGGGAAGGGAAGAACGCACCTCTTGCCAGTAAGGGAAGCAGCGCGTCCGGCCTGCCCGTCAGCGCACCAACCAATCCACCAACCCAACCCACCAAATCAGCACCCTCAACTTTACTCTCCCCCCACTCCCCACTCCCCAGTTCCCAATCCTCCCTCCCCCTTCTCCCTCTCCTCATGTAGAACGCACCGCCAGTGTAGCCGAAACCAGACTGGCCCACGCATCCGCCCAATCAGCTCCTGTGCGTTTGCCCGCCCGAGCGGAGTGGGAGAAAATAGGGCGTACAGCCATTTGGAAAGAGCGGGAGGGGGGGTGAGGAGGTGATGGGGGTGAGTGTTGAGGGAGGGCGAGGGCGGCCGAACGCGAAGCGGCGCATTGGCTGTAGATGGTACTGTACTTGTAGCTCGCTTTGAGCGGCGGCGACAAACAATCAATTGGTCTTCAAATTGTCCAATGCATGCAGAGCTGGAGCTTTCTTAGATAATTCCCAATTAACATTCTAAAACTTGAAAGAGCTGTGTCCGGGCTCAACAGGGGAAACCGGCCGTGCCGCACAAGTCCCCAATGACACGCAGACTCTGGGGAATCATTCTGTCCCCTCGCAGGGAGCAAACGTCCCGACCTCTACATATTGCCACATTGCGGACGGTACAAGGCGTCAGAACGCAAGAACAAAAACAAGAAAAAGCAAGGAACTGAAAAACAAGCAATGGGGTACGAGTCTGGCACACAGTCTCAATCGACGGCAGTCTCACGCGACTCCGACGTTCAGACGACGAGAACAATCGACAAAAGTGTAGGCAGCGAGTATAGTCTATCACTCATCCCTCTACCCACTCTCCTCCCCATTCATCCCCGCCTCTCCTATTCCCCTCCGCATCTTCTCCCCTGCCTCCTCCTGCTCGCCCTCCACCCCAAGCACAGCCCCGACCTCCTCCCGACTCCTCACCAGCAAGGTTCCGACGAATTCGTACCGTGCCTTGGGGTCGCGCACGGCGTCCTCGACCTCGCCGTACGCGCGCCCGACGCGCGCGAGCGCGGCGGCGTGGACGCGCACGGCGAGGTGCGAGGCGGTCGGATGGAGGGGCGCGAGGGCGGGGTGCGTGAGCGGGTCGATGGAGGAGAGGAAGGAGGAGAAGGTGCTCAATGCGGAGGAGAGCTCGCGTGGTGAGGTCGAGGGGAGGTGCGAGAGCGGCGTGGTGGGGTCGGACTTGGTGCGGATGGTGGAGAGGATCGGGTAGAGGCCGGAGGTGTGCAGGAGGCGGTCGTACTGCCCAATGTCATAGTGTTCAGACTCGGTGCGAGGAGAGAAGAAGAAAAACGAAAGACGCACATGAAGCTCAATTAAACGCTTCACCTTCTCCTCCACCCCTTGCCCGATCTTCCGCACCCTATTCCGCGCAGCCTCGAACGGCTGGAGGACGCCCTGTTCTCCCGCACACGTGCCGCATTAGCCCATCGGCCATCTGCATCCCCCGCTTCCTCCCACCGAGGACTGAGGAAGCAGAAGACGCACCAGCACCCACATCTCGCAATTCACCTCCCACACGCACTTCTCCCACTCCTTCCCTCCCTCCTCCCCGCCCGCTGGGGCGAGCATCCCCCCCATGCGGTGACACATCTCGAGCGCGGGCTCCAAGCCCGCATCGAGGATCCGCTCCGCGAGCTCGTCCGTCTCGCTCTTCGCGTCGTCATCGTCGACGAGCGACGTAGAGTGCACCGAGAGGATCTCGCGGAGGATGGAGGTCGCGTCGCGGAGGGCGAGCGGGGGCGCCAGGGAGGCGTCGGGGGGCTGGACAGCATTGCGACGTGAAGTGAGCGAAATAAGAGAGAGAGAGGGAGGAAGTGAGGAAGGGTGAGATGAGGGGATGGACGATCAGACGCACGTGCAGGAACCGCAAGAGCGAGCGCCCCGCCGCGTCGAGCGTGTCAAAGAAAACCTTGTACGCCGTCTCGGTGATCCTGCGCCGTCAAACACACCCAAATCGCCGTTAACCGCCGCACCCTCGACCGGTTACTCCAGACCGAAAGAATGAAGAAAGAAACGAAAAGAGGGAGGAACGGGTAAAGACGACGCACTCTTCCAGCGTCCGCGTCAGGACCGCCTGGGGCCCGATCGAGTTGCGCATGGTGACGAGGTAGAACTGGACGAGGTTGGCAATCTTGAAGCTCGTGATCGAGCCCTCCTGGCTCTTGATGGTCTGGAGGACGCGCATCTGTCCACCCCCACCCCCACGCGCGTGTGCCCCGTCAGTCTTCCTCTCCCTCCCTAGGAGACGATACGATCTCAAGATCAAAGGCGAAGGAGACGGAGATGGGGAGGGAAGAAAAAGAAAAGAGAAGAGCGCACCCTAAGCGGGCGACACACGCCCTCCACCCCTCCGTCCAGACATGCCCTGACGTCCTCCTCCTCCTCGCCGCTCTTGCCGCGCTCCCAGCTGCGGGCCTCGCCCACCCAGCGTCCCTCGCCCGCGCGGCTGCCGAGCAGGCTCTCGAGGAACTCGCGCTCGGACGCGCACGCCTGGTGCACCCACGCCAGCATGTCGCCCACGTAGCGCGTCGGTTCGTGCGCGTGGATCTCGATCGGGCGCGGGAGCCCGCGCGTCAGCGCGTGCTGGAACGTGGACTGGATGTGCGCGTGCCGGGTGAGGGTGAGGGTGTGGAGGGCGTCTCTGATTCATCAACGAGCACCGTCCATCAGTCTCCGGCACCGGCGGAAGGGAACCAAAGAACCCGGCGAGGGGAGGAAGGAGCAGGGGAAAGGGAAAGGGGAAAGGGGAAAGACGGGGGGAAGGGGAGGAAAAGGGCAAGGGACAAGGGGGCGCACGACGCACTTGAGCAGCTCCTCCCTCTCCCTCAGCCTCCTCACAGCCTCCTTGAGCACGGGCGGGACGTCTGCGCCCGGCTCGCGCGAGTAGAGCGTGCGGAACTCGGCGACGACCCAGCGGTGGAGCTTTTCGAACCCGGTCTCGAGGTGCGCTGCCGTCGAGGCGACGATATCGAGCCTGGGTGCCGCCAAGTCTTGTTCAGCCTTCACTCGAGGAAACATACCAGAGGACAAAGAAGAGAGAGGAAAGAAGGCAGAGGGGAAGAGGAAGAGGAAGAGGAAGAAGACGACCCACCCCGCGCGTCCCGGATCCTCGGCCGCCCCGTCCGGATCAGAAGGCAGCGGCGGAGCAGAAGAAAGGAGCACGACCGCCTCGTCCCTGATCTGCTTGACGCGGTCGAGCGCGGCAAAGAGCTCTGGCCCCGGGGGCACGGTGCGCGCGGACAGGGCGTGCTCCTCTGCGAGCGTGAGCGTGAAGCGCGCGAGGAAGAGCGAGAGGATCGTCGAGCGGAGGTGGTTCGTTGCGCTGTGTGTGTTGGGGTGGGCAGTCAGTTTCAGGCCGGGAGGGGACCGGAATGGGGAATGAGGAAAAAGGACGGGGGTGAGGGACTGGGGAGGGATGGAGATGCGTATAGAGATGGGGCATGCAGAAAGGGGGAAAAGCGGAAGGGGAATGGAGAGGGAGGGGAAGACGCACCGCTGGGACCGCAGCCCCTCAGCAGCAGACAGCAGCGGCGCAGTCGCCCCGCTCGCATCGGCCAGCTGGCGCTCAACATCGTCGCAGCACCTGCGCATCGTGTCGAGATTGCTCTCGAGCGCGGCGAGTCTCTGATCTCCCCAGCCAGCTCCCACAGCGTCAGTCTCGCAGCGCCCGGCGGAACAGAGGGAGCACCTACCTCGTCCACCTCCTTGAACGCGCCCAAGAAGCGCCGACTCCCCTCCGCCAGCTTGGCCTGGGTGTCCCTCCTCAGCCCGCGCCTTGCGAGCGCCGCCGCGCCCGTCGCTGCTGCCCTCCTGTCGCTGTCCCTCTCCCTCTCCGCGACGTCCGCCTCCCGCTCCTCATCCTCCTCGCTCTCGCTCTCCTCCTCCTCGGCGGCGACAAGCGAGCGTTCGGGAGGAGGAGGCAGCCCCTGACCGTAGTAATTTCCTACGACGTTGAGGGCCTCGCGGGTGGAGGGGTCGTCGAAGGACGAGCCGAGGACTTTGAGCAGACGGAGGGAGATGGGCGCGCGGAGGGCCGCGGAGGAGGATGCCGACGGGCTGGGCGAGAAGAGCGAGGGCGACGGAGGCGGGCGCGTTGGGGTGAACGCCATTGGGGGGTAGCGCGCAATGCAAGATGGTATATCACAGAATGGACGAGCCTGAGCGCGCGAGGCAGGGCAAGGTGAGGTGGACGCGATGAGGTCGCGAGCGTGGGAGTGTGCACGAGCGGTGGCAGGCAGGCAGCAGTACCTCAGTCTGAGTGAGGCCGGCTCGCAGTCGGCTGCATGCGAAAGTTCGAATCCGATGGTGTCTCAGCGACCAACTGCAGCTTTCTGAGAAAACGACAAGGAAGCCGCTCATATTCGCCATCGGTCATCACCGAACAACATACCGCGAAATCCACACAGCTACGGTCCTCGACGACATGTACGTAACTCAAGCGCGCTTTCGTCACTGCATCCCTTCGCCTCCGCCCAACTTATGGCAGGCATAACGCAGCTCGCCGAAGACGCCGCAAAAACAGTCGAGGTGCACTGCGAGCTCCTCCCGCTTAGTGCCGAGGACGGCGCGTTCGCATGCTGAACCCCGGACCGCCTTGCACACTGAGCTGCCAAGAACTTCGCGCGCGAGGACAGACAGCCCATTTACGCATCGGGGATTCTCCGTCTCGACGACCAGGGCGTGCGCGATCGCTCGATCCTCGTCGTTGAGGCGGGAGGCCCCGTTGTCACCGGTATACTGCACGCAGACTTCGAGTACGCGGTGTACCTGCCTGCGCTGGCGCAGTTTCAGGGCATTCAATGTCGGGGTCTAGGAAAGCTGGGAACAGCCTTTGGGATATTCCAACTCATGGCGAGCCGCTCGAATGTGCACATCTCCAACTGCGATTCATGCAAAAACGTCTTCGGCAAGGAATGGGAAGCCTTCCAGCTCGCGCGCCCACACCGCTGCACCCTCATGGTCGCCAAGTCGAACTGCCGGATCTGCCCCTCTTGCCCGCCGCTGATGAAGTCGAAGACGAGCTCGTCGCTGAATGCGAAGGTCCGAAGCGCGGGACACGATTGAGAGAGCAGGAGGCAGAACGCGTCGATGTCTAAGGAGGACGGTTCGACTCCCTCGCTAGATGAGCGCTCAACATTGAGGTTCAGGCTTAGGTTGAGGCTGCGCAGGCGGGTGAAGGGCGCGAGGGCTTTGGCGACGGCCTGCGACTGTGCGACGTCGAATCCCCCCGCAGCGTCTCCACAGTAATCGAGCATTTGAAGCGAACCGTACAAGCACGGCGCGCGGGCCAACAGTCCGTTCTGGATGCCCGCCCCGCTGTCGCTGCCTCGAACCCTGAACGCCTTCAAGGGCAGCTTCCGCGCCTCGACAAGATCCAAAAGAGCAGAAACACGATCATCCGGGCCAGAACTCGGGCCCCACGACGCCTCGAGCTGCGTGAGTGGAGGCCGCGCGTCGGAACGAAGGAGACGGCAGGCGCTTGCAATGCTGCACGCTAGGCTGGTAAGGTGCGGGAGTGCCGAGGCCGGCAGGCTATCGAATGGCCCCGAGCTGTTGTGCCGCCCGAGACGCTTGATGCGGAGGGCGGTGAGGTGCGGGTGGGCGAGGAGGAACGAGCGGAAGATCGAGGGCGAGGACGCGAGCGGGGTGTTGATCAGTGTGAGCGAGGCGAGCTGCTTGAAATGTGTGGAGGACTGAACGATCTCGTCGAAGGAGGGTCCGGAGGACAGGCATGAGCTGGAGAAGATGCTCAGTCCCCGCAGCGTGCCTGCGGACGCCATGATCGAGCGCTGGACGAAGACAGCTAGGAAGGGCGCTTTGATCCAGAGATCCCTTGATAATGAGAGACTCGAGACGTGTAAGGGGCGCAGCGTTGATGTCCCCCAGCCACTGGGTGTTCGCAGAGTGATCCTCTGCGACGTCAACGTGCAGGTCGAGGCGGCGAAGGCGACCCAACGTCGAGAGCGCTCGGACAAGCTGCACGGCAACTTCGACGTCCCCGAAGTCTAGGATATCGGCGTGCACCTTGATATTATGCAGTGGACCCGAGCCCGTCCCCAGCCGCTCGAGCCGCCCAACAGCCTGGACAAGATTCCCGATCGCGGCTACCTTCTTCTATCGCGTCGCCGGATCCACGAGCACCATCCCCCGCCCCAGCACATCCTTATGGCCGAGCGCATATTGATCGGCGTGGAGTTCGATCTCTCGGATGTATCGATCGAAGAGGGGTGGAAACGCAGGAGCGTGCTCGGTCAGATCGAGGATAACGGTCGAGTACAGATAAGGTAGGACGAGGTTGTGGAGCGTGCGACACGTCAGTGATAGTGAGTGCATGTCGAATATCGAGAGTAAGATGTCGCCCAAACATTGCCTGATGAGCTCGTTTGTGAGCAAGAGAAGAGGAGGATGAGCGGGAGATGAGGACCACATGATGGATGAGCGGGAGATGAGGACCACATGATGGACGTGAAGAGAAGAGGAGGTACACCGGCGGCTCGCGCTTGAATCGCTGGCTGTTGGGTCCGCATGGCGTTCTGTTGGCACGCACAGCAGGTCGCTTACTGGAGCTATCCAAGGATAACGTGAGGGAACAACGTTTTGTCTATCGTCGAGAACGCAGTGCTTCTCCGCTTTAAGGCCCTCATAGGGCACTCATACCACTGCTTGCAGTTGGTCCAATACTCAGACTCCTGTTCCGGTTGCTGTAAAGAACAAAAAAACACTATCGCGATGTTTGAATCTTTTCAGACAGTTGATATTCATCAGAGATTGTGGTCTTCAGCAAGTAGATATTGCACCTGGTTAAGAAAATCAAGACAGCTCTATACATAAGCTTGATGGCGCAGGGGAAGCGCGGTGGGCTCATAACCCACAGGTCTCTGGATCGAAACCAGATCAAGCTAATCTTTTGTCCCCCCCACCAAGGGCAAAAATCACGTAGCGCACAGGTGCTGCCTGACTTTTCCGATGCTTCACAACCCCTTAAAGTTCGTCGGCTTGAAGAGCCGTGTCACATATTTCGCTCAGGCTCATTCCGACACTGCCGCTTTCTGTGTATCTAGTGTGCAAGTTTGGCGCAGTCCGCTCTGTGTAGAAATCATTGGTATTTATTTAGATTTACATTATGCCTCAGAAAGAAACAGGGCTCAAAACAATTAGTGGACACAACAACAGCATTCTCGAGCGTGATCCCATGGCCAGCCGCGACCACCCAATCTGAACGCTTAGCGGACCATCAACGTGCGCAGCAGAGAAAATGAAGATGGACGTACCTCAATCCTCTGCTTTGTCTTTACCGATCTACCGATACAAACGCAGGTCGTTGAGATCGATGCCCATCTTGTACAGAAAGTAGCTGAGGTTGACCTCGTCGTCCCGGACCCACATGAAAGCCGGGTGGCGAGAGAGTTCGCTCGGTTAGAAGACCTCGGAGAACGCGAAGTTGATGAAGATGACCTCGAAAGCGCCGCTGTGGCTATTGTCATCGAGAGGGGGGAGGTGGCGGACGAGGATGTTGCTCCGCGCGAGCCGCCGTGCGAGACGCCGTGCTCGTGGATGCGGTGAAGGACGGAGAAGACTGTGCGTCCCTGTGAAATTCTCTCATGTAAGTCTTGCTTGCATGTAAACTACTCTTAAGAGGGCAAGGGAGGACCATCAGCCGAGGGTGGCTCAGAAAGTGTCCGACAGACTGTCGCGGCGCACCTCGAATATCCCCAGACTCCACGGCACCTCCCGGCCCTGCATGTCCCGCAAGCACTCGTACGCCGCCTTCTCAGCGAGCGCGAGGTCCCAGCGGCCCTTCGGAGTTTCCTTCGAAGATTCGGGCGGAGGGAAGCGCCGGGGGTCGTACACCTTGACGAGCACCTGCCCGTCCGTCTCGCGCCGGCACACTTGCGCCCAGCACTCGTACCGACGAAGAGGGGCCCTCCGAGGCGGAGCATCACCGGATTGGGGTTCTAGGGAGAGGGAAGGGGGTGGTGTGGGCGCGGACGCTGAGGCGTGTTGGAGGCGCGGGGCGGAAGAGCGGGTGCGTGGGATAGGCAGGTGCAGCTGTGGCAGTGGTAGTTGCGCTGAGAAGGAAGGGAGACCCGGATTGTAGCACCAGGCTTGTAGAGAGAGATGGTTTCCTTGTGGGATTGGGATTGGGAGTCGGTGTCGGTGTCGGCGTCGTGCAGTTCGGGATCCTGGTCCGTGCACAGCAGCGACATGCTGGGGATGTCGAGAAAATGTGGTGAGTAGAGGGGAAATGGGAATGGTCGGTAGAAGGCCTATGGCTTGGAGATATTGGCAGGACAGGACTTGGTGGAAGAAGGGAGAAAGGAGACAGAAGGCGCGCCGGACGGCTCTTTCGCAAGGAAACCGCAACAACATCCTGCGATCTGCGATTCGAGACGCTCTTCTTGGCTTGTACCCCAGTCCATCTGGGGTGGAAGACTCCGTTTACTCTTCCAATTCGCCTTTTAAGGGTGTTGAAACGGTCGTTTGTGGCTGCGTCCTACTGCTACGATCTTGTGCGGCGTCATTACGGGCCTTCCTCGGAAGAGTGCCGAGGCTGGCGAGCTTGGTCGAGGAGTGGACATCCAGCGTAGATATTGTGAGGCATTGAGACATGGATATCGGACGGACTTCAAGGGTTGCGCAGGTTCACATCCCGAACTCGTCCTCAATCCATTTCGCTGTGCGGTGGAAAGCATGGAAAGTTGCCTGCTGGCCAGACAGCTTGCAGCATTGTGAGATTGTGCCGGAACCGAGCCTCTTTTGCATACTGTAACCCAAAGCTTTTAAAGAAGTGAAGCAGGGACCAAGAGGCATTTTCAGAAGCAAATGTGGAGCGGACGCGGCGAGCGAGGACTGGAGCCGTCCTGGCACTGCTGTGTGGCTTTGTTGAAGAAAAAGCGAGGATGACACGATGCTTGCAGGGATTTTTGTGGGGAGCGTAGGTGATGATGTAACAGGATGTAGAGGCCACATGAGGATGTATGCATGACCCCGGACAGTCACCACGTGCGGAAAGTCGCCCGTAACGAGGCAGCACCAAAAGCAGCAGTACCACCTTGGCGCCATTCTCTCCGCTCGCTCCGTCCAGATCCACAGCTGCCCGACACCCAACCTATCCATCCCACCAACCTGCATCCCGCATCGAACCCCGCGCCTCACCCATCGCTCAATCATTCCCTTGCACCCGCCGAATCCACCCAGCCCCGCGTCCGCCGGCGCGTCCATGCGCACGCCGCGCGCGACCCGGTCTTTCTGCTGCTGCGCTCCGAGGCAGGGACGAGGGGCTTCCCCGCCGCGGCTCAGTCATCGCGCAGGTCGTCGGGCTTGACGATCCCGCTCGCGAGGCGGTAGTAGACGATGGAGGAGTCTGTGCCTGCGATGGCGAGAAAGATGGCTTGCGGGGAAGGGGTGATGTGCGTGAAGATGTTGCGGAACCTGGTTGGTGTGAGAGAGGGGTGAGTATGATGGTGTGAGGGGCAGAGGGGTGGGGTCGGGGACGTACCAGGCAAGGGAGAGCGAGTCGGAGAGCTGGATGGGGACGACGATGCGCTGGGCGGCGTCCTGGGCGGAGACGGGAGTGCGTGAGAAGGGGTGAAGGGAAGGGGAGGAGAGAGAAAGAGGATGGACCTTGTGCGATTTCCGGCCGCGGATGATGGCGTACCCTGCGTCAGGGACGTCGACGGGCGTGACCTCCGCCCATCCTTGGGCTGATTCCCCGCATTTAGCTGGGTTTCTCGCGTGTCATGGATGATTGGGACGCACAAAGGGTGAGGTCGTGGAACGCCTGGAAGAGGGCTGCGGTCTGGGTGGGGTACTTTTGACTGAGCTCGAGGAGGGGGCGGAACTGCGTTGTAGATGATTGAGTATCGCAATGAGGGGAATGATGGAAGCGGAATTGCGCACTGAGGGATGCTCCTCCATCGTCTGCAGCTTCTCTGTCGTTGCGGCCATTGTCGAAACACCGTGGTGACCGTCAACTTGAAGCGGTAAGCTCTCGCTGGGGAGGAGAGCATCCTTAAGCAGCGTGCGAACGGCGTACGTAACAACCGACGCGTCCTCGAGTATCTTATCCTTATCCTCACCCTCAAACCCCTTCTTGCTTTCGCTTGTCCATCTTCTCACTCTCACACCCACCCCTCTTAGCCCCCATAATGTCCGCTCTCAACTGAGCGCACCGCGGTGCCTCGCCCGCCCCGCCCCAAGCGCCCGCCTGCGTCGCTGTGCTGTGCCCCTCACACCACACCACACCTCGCCCGCTCGCTTACTGCTCATTTGAATCACTCGATCAAATTCAATCAATTCCCACATCGAGCCCACTCGAATCTGCCCTATAAATCAAAACGCATATCCCCGCCCGCGCTATGGATCCCCCGACGTCCGAGATCCAGGCCCAGGAGCTCGAGGCGCTCAAGGCCATCTTCGGAGACGACTTCTCGGATGTAGAGCCCCCGAAAGCATGGAAGGTGAGGGTGTATTCCTGAAAAGGATAGGGAGGAACACGTCTGAAGGGATGGAGCTGGTCCGGACAGACCGCACCCTCCCTCCCCGAGTTCCGCATCAAGCTCCTCGCGCTCGAGGAGGAAATCAAGCCATACGTATCCATCACGCTCAATGTCAAGTGCGTTCCACCACCACCTTCAATTTCCATTGCGGGCTCTTTGATCTTACAACCCTTTCCCACCCCACCCCCGCAGACTGCCCAAAACCTACCCCCGCGCACCCCCCACAATCACCTTCACCGACCCGCGCGGCCTGTCCGCCGGCCAGACAACCGCGCTCCTCCGCCTCGCGACGAGCAAGACGCGCGAGCTGCTCGGGACTGAGATGATCTATGAGGTGGGTGTGATGGTGGAGGGGCTGTTCGCGAGAACGAGGAGCTGAAAGGCTGCGGAAGGGCAGGTCGCGGTGTTCTGTCAGGTGAGAAGGGGTGCATTGAATGGGAGGAGGGGCAAGGCGGTTGGCTGAGAGGGGAGCGTTGGGATGGGCAGGAATGGATCACTGCGAACCACTCGGTCGTCCGCGCCGGGTCGGGCGCGTCGCTCGCGACGGAGATGAACCGGCGCGCGCAGGAGATCGAGCGGGTGAGTTTCTGTTTCCTCCCTTCCCTCTTCCCCCACCACTCCTGCAGCCTCGCATGCTTAATCCCGTATGAACCCACCACTCTAGGAGCAGCGCCTGCTGGCCGCGGCCGCCGAGGCCGCGCGGCTGCAAGCCGAGCGTGCAGAGGCGGACCTGCTCGCACAGCAGATCGACGCGGACGTGCGGCGCAAGCACGAGGCGATCCGGCTCGACCGGGAGCGGCATGCGCCCGCGGAGGAGGGCGAGGACGACGCGAGCGCGGGCTCCGGCGAGGCGGGGACGCTGAGGAAGAGCGAGAGCGCGTGGGTGGAGGACTTTGGGGAGGAGGTCGAGCTGCTTGAGGGAGGGGGGAGGTTTGGGGCGGTGGAGGTCGGGGCGGAGGTGAGGAGAGGTGAGTGCGTGAGAGGAAGGGAGATGGGAAGCGGAGGTGCTGATTTGGTGGGGAGGGTTGGAAGACGCCCTCGCTACGGTTTATTATGCCCGTCCCGTCATCCCTGGGCGGACCGACGCGCCGCTGCTCGACCTCGAAGTCTACACCATTTCCGACGCGTACTATCAGACAACGCAGGGTGCGTTTCCCCTTTCCCCCTCCCTTCCCTTGCCCTTCCCTTTCCCTTTCCCCTCACTCTCCCTCCCCTTTCCCTCCCCCAGGAAAGCGCAAGCTCCAGGAAGTCGAAAAGGAGCTGGCGCGGCTGCGCACCGTCCGGCACCCGAACCTTCTCCGCCTCCTCTCCTTCAAACTCGCGCGCAGCCGCGCGTTCGCGCCCGAGAGCTGGACGCTCGCGCTCCTGTGGGAGCGCCGCGGCGGGTCGACCCTTGCCGACTTGCTCGCGCAGTGTGGGGATCTGAGGGTGGAGCTGTGCAAGGTGCGCTTGCGTTCGGGGTGGGGAGGGGTGCAAGAGTTCCAGGAGGGGGCTGATGTGGATGCCGGGTGGGTTTGAGTTGGGCAGGACTACCTCGTCCAGATCTTGTCGGGACTGGATCATCTGCATTCGCACAACCTCTGCCATAAAGGTAAACAAGCGCTCTAACCGATTCTCCCTAGCACAACAGCGCAAAGCTGTAACTCACCCTCTACTCCCACCAGACATCACCGCCGACCAAATCGTCTTCGCCCCCAAGCCTTCCAAATCCTCCCTCGCCCCCACACCCAGCCCTCTAACCCCCACCGGCTCACGCCCCGCCCCACCGGCCCCGCAGACGCCGACGCTCCAGCTAGCCGGGGCGTCCTACCGCCGGCGGCTTCTCGACCTGCACCGCTCGAACCCTTTCTCCCCATCCCCGTCCACCGACGTCGACGCGGACGCCGCGGACGCCGCGCCCATGCCCGACGGGTGGCAGGCGCCCGAGGCGCTCGAGTCCCCGCACGCGTACACGCGCAAGCGCGACATCTGGCAGGTCGGCGTCGCGTTTGCCCAGATGCTCTTTGGCACGCACGTCCTCGACTTCCCGGACCTCAGGAGCGTTCTGGAGTCTTGTGCGTCCCCTTCCTTCTCCTTCACCTTCACCTTCTCCTTTCGCAGTGAGAAGCACCATTGCGCATGAGGGAGGCTGATGCTTGGGTTGGGTTGGTTGGGTCGGGGTGAAACGAACGAAACACACAGCATCGAACAACCTCCCCGCGTCCGTTGGCGACCTCCTCCAGAATATGTTCGAGCCGCAGCCCAAGCAGCGCGCGACGGCCGTCCAGATCCTCGACAAGCTGTGGGACGTGGCCTCACGCCCAAAGCGACCGTCCATGGCCATGCGCAAGTCGTCCGGTCCGTTTCTCCTCTGCCTCGCTCCCCACTTCCCCCGGTCTCTCACCACTTCTCCTTGTGCGCTGCGCTGCAGACGGCATCGCTGCGCTCCCACCCCTGCGCGAGATGCCCCCGCTCCTCGGGACGACCCCGCCCGGCGGGGGAGGCTTCCTCAACAACAACAACATGACCTCCCTCGGCGCGTTCTGGCAGACCCACACGGCCAACCAGAACCCCGCCGGAGTGTCCAGGTTCAGGAACGACTTCAAGGAGGTCGAGTTCCTCGGTGCGTCGCGCGCTCTTTCGCCTTGCTGTGTGACCGGTGTCTGATTTTGAGGGGGGCGCGATGTGGATGGTGCGCGATTAGGAAAGGGCGGGTTCGGGGAGGTCGTCAAGGCGCAAAACAGGTTCGACAAGCGCTTCTACGCGATCAAGAAGGCGAGTGTCCTCGTGTCATTTTTGATTCGCCGTGCTCGGGTGGCTCACCGGCTTGATTCTCAATCGCAGGTCAAGCTCCGCGCGGGGGACAACGACGCTAAGCTGTTCCGCGAGGTGTCGGCGCTCTCACGCTTGAACCACCAATACGTCGTGCGCTACTTCGGATGTCAGGCCCGCCCTCATTCTACATGGACAAATTGGTTTCTCGGGATTCTAATGCGCTTGACTGTCTGGGGATGCAGGTTGGCTCGAGGAGATCGCCGAGCACCCCAAGCACCACGACGACTCGAGCTCGTCCCTCGCTGCTGAGTCTGGGCCGACTGACAGCCTGAGCTTTGACATGCAAGACGTCGTGCGGCCGCCTTCCATCTCTTCCAGGTCCAGCCCATCCTAACTGCCATTCGTATCACCGTCCCTCGCAGCTCAACCCCCGCTTCGACGACTCGCTCTCGGTCGCGCGCGCCAAGAAGAAGCCGGCCGACGACGATGACGACGGGATCATGTTCGCTGCGAGCGAGGACGAGGAAGAGTCCGGCTCGGGCTCGGACTCGGACTCGGACCTTGAGGTCCTCTCGCCGACGAGCTTGGAGAGCTTGAGCCAGCCCCCGGCGGTGCGCATATCGAGTAGGCGCGGCGGCGCCCGACCGGGGGCCGTGGGAGGTCGCATACCCTCCAGGCCGCCGCCGGTCAAGCGGACTAGGATCTTGTACATCCGTGCGTCGTGGCGAGTCGCTCAGATGGGGATGAATGTGGAGCTAATGAGAATATGGAAACGGGCAACAGAGATGGAGTACTGCGAGAAGCTGACGCTGGCTGAGGTGCGTTTGCTCGGTTGGGAGGAGGAGAGGGGATGATGCGCTGATGGGATGTGGGAGCCCGCTGTAGGCGATCGAGGAGGGCTTGTCGGCCGAGGAGCGGTGGAGATTGCTGCGGCAGATTCTGGAGGGTTTGGCTTACATCAAGTGCGTGACTCATACTGGCCTACCTGTTTAAACGCCCGAGTCGTCAGAACTGATCGCTCGAACGCGATCTACAGCACGCTCGGCATCATCCATCGCGATCTCAAGCCCAGCAACATCTTCGTGGGTGCGTGCCATCAAGGAAGTTTACGCCGAAGTTTCGGGACAGGAAAGCTAATTCGGATGAACCTGCTCTTAGATGCCAAGGTCTGTCTGATTCAGCTTGCGCAATGATCGAGCCAAATTTCTGACGCGTCCGAGCACACATAGGGCGATGTCAAGCTCGGCGACTTCGGCCTAGCAACGACCGACAACCACATCCTCTCGTCCGAGCGCGACCGCATCGGCAGCCTCGACCAGCTCTATCTCTCGGACCAGACGTCCGGCGTCGGAACGAGCCTGTACGTCGCGCCAGAGGTTGAGCGCGGCGCGCGCGGCGGGCGGTACGACGAGAAGGTCGACTTGTTCTCTCTGGGCGTGAGTTGCTGTCAATCTATCGTTGTCGCCGCTGCACGTCGTGTTTTGACCCTACAGCTTTGGTTGCAGGTCATCTTCATGGAGATGAACATGCGCCTCGCAACCGGCATGGAGCGCGTGCAGGTCATCCGAGCACTCAGACTGCCTTCGGTGCAGTTTCCTACCAATTGGCCGACCGACCGCGTCAACGAGCGCAAGCTCATCGAGTGGATGTGCACGGTACGGCTCGCTTCTTTATCGAAGGGTGAACGTTGGCTGATGCGAAGGATCCATCACTGCAGCACGACCCCACCAACCGCCCTACCGCTGCCGAGGTCCTGCGGTCGAACCTCCTTCCCGAGCTCATGGAAGAGGAGTACTTCGAGGAAGCGCTGCGTGTGCTGGGCGAGTCTGATGTCTGCTCATGTCCATTCGGAAGTCCAACCTGTGCTGACCATGCGTTCCGCACGCTGTCGCACAGCCAACCCGGAGCAGCCGCACTATCAGCGCCTCCTCAAGACGCTCTTCCGCCAGCCCGTCAACCCGCTCCAGTTTTTCACCTACGACACGGGCGGCGGACCTGTCTCCGCCGATGCGATCCTCAGCATCGTGCGTGACCACTTGGTGCGCTTGTTCGAGAAGCACGGCGCGATTCCGCTACAGGTGCGTCTGTTGAAGGTGTTCAAAGGTGTTTCAGAGTTGTTACGCTTATCCGGAGACTCGACAGGCGCCACTGCTTTCACCCCGATCGCCGTTTGACGCCGAGCGCCCTCACGCGGTCCAGTTCTTGGACTCGACCGGGTGCATCGTACAGGTGAGTCGTTCTTCATTCGTTTGGATTGAACGGTCAGAATACTGATCGTCGTTTGACTGAACAGCTACCTTCCGATGGTAGGCATTCATTGGTCTGGGGCACTTCGGCTACAGTCGACGCTGACGCGCCATTCTGTTTCAGGGATGCTACCGTTCGCCCGTCTTGCTGCTCGCCGAGGACTGTACCGGATGAAGCGTTTCTGGGTCGGCGCTCGGTACCGGGAAAACGTCGCCGGTGGGCAGCCGTTGCAAGGTGAGCGGCAATGCTGACGCGGCCTGCGTTGGCTGAGAGGGAACTCTGATCTTCGACCAAACCCCATCGCAGAACCGGAGGCCGACTTCGACATCATTTCAATCCAGAAAACGCTCGCTGCAGAGGCCGAAACGCTCTCGGTCGTAAGCGAAGTTCTGCTCATGCCGGGGCTCGGTTCCGAATGGGTAATCTGCATCAATCACTCGCGAGGTCCGTTACAGCCCTCTTTCCTCTGGGTCAAGGGCTTACGTTGATTAGTCCTGCTGTAGTGGTCGACCTCGTCCTCGAGCATATCTCGCCAAAGCAGCGCCCGGCCGTCGTCGAGCTTCTCGAACAACTCGGCAAGGGCTTGACGATGACGCAGCTGCGGTCGCAGCTCACCGGTCGACTTGGAATCAGCCGCTCAGTGATCGAGGAACTCGAGATGTTCGACATCGCTGGTAAGTTTTCCATACGTCGATAATGTATGTCTCATGAAAGTGGAACCCGCGTTGACGGAGGGTTCTTTAGGCGAGCCTGCCACCGTGCTCAGAAAACTACAAGAACAGTTCCCTCACGCTCGCAGTGCGCTCGAAGAGGCTTTGTCCGAGACCACGGAGATGCTTTCGCTGGCGCGGCGGCTCAAGATCCGCCAGTCGGTCGTCTTCCGCCCCCTTTTCGTCGTCAACTACGGCTACTTCCGCTCGGGTCTGTTCTTCGAGGTCCAGCACAAGGGCAAGCGACGGGACGTCATCGCCGTGGGCGGGCGATACGACTCGCTTCTGGCCAAGGTACGCGCCGTCGTCTAGAGTGAGCATGCTGGTGGCGTCGGCTGAACATGCTCGCTGCAGCTCTCCAACCCGAGCAGGTCAAACGCGACCTCGCAACGCGCGGTCGGCGTTCAGCTGAACGTCAACTTGCTCGTCGATGCGCTCACCGAGTTCCGAGACGTCACGTACGTCCACCCCTTGTTGCAACTGAGCGCTCATGGCTGAGTTTAGCGCATCCATGTCAGCCTGAAGAAGCTGCTCAACAAGCGAAACGAGGCCGAGCGGTCTTTCGGCATCTGGACGCCACGTCGCTGCGATGTTTAGTACGTCTTTGACTCGCATGATACCAAATCGACGACACTGACGAGTTCATTTCCCAGCGTCGTGTCCTTCGGGCGAGGCCTCCTGCAGGAGCGGCTCGACATCGTGTCGGTACTTTGGGAAGCAGGCATATCGGCGGACTTGGTGCGTGCTTCATGTGTGCCATGCCGTGTAGGACCACGCGTTGACAGGTTCTTCTACAGATGTACGATCACGCCGTAGGCGTGGGACCGGAAGAAATCGTCGACAAATGCCGCGCGGAGGGCATCGCTTGGATCATCATCGCGAAGCAGACTTCCGGCAATCGCGATGCGCTCATCAAAGTGCGGAGCACGCTCCGCCGAGCCGATCACGAAGGTTGTGCAATTTGTTTTCTTGATCTTGGTTCCACAACCTCCTTTAACATTCACTATGCCTGCAGTGCCGCGTTCCGAGCTGGTGACTTGGTTGCAGCGCGAGCTTGCGGAGCAGACCCGGGTCGACAACGCCCACGCTGGAACCTCGTCGGTCGCGACGACCGTCCGCGAGGCGCCCGCGCACGCGCTCGGTAAACCAGCACAAGTTCGCCAGCAGCTCTCGTCGCGCGGCAGTGAAGTGCACCTCGTTCTGCCTCATGACCGTGCGTAGCATTTTTTGTATGAGCCTCGCGGAAGAGCTGACGGACATTTTTTTCTACAGGGGGAAAGAAGCACAAGCGTCAGCGCCAGTTGGTCATGGAACGAGGTGCGCGTTGTCGACTATTGCATTTGATGCCGATTCGGAGTTCGCTTCATGGGCTGATGTCTCCATCACTAAGCCGAGGAGTTCATGATCGGGCTGTCCTCGCATATTGCCGCAGCAAAGATTCCGGTGCTGGCGGTCGACATCTCTGGTCTCGTGAGCAGCAGTTCTTCATCCCCTGCTTCTTCCCGCAGACTTACAACTATCCTTGCAGGCATTCGCTCGCATGGGCGCCTCGACCGACTGGCTTACGGACGACGAGAAGTTCCGCCGGTGCACAGACGCAATGCCGTCCAACGAGGTTCACTACGGAATTCTCGTCCGAGAGAAGGTCCTCGAATACTCAGTCGGCCAGAAATGGCTGCTCCTCTTCTCTTTGCGCGAGAACCGCGCTTGCTTGCTCTCTTTTTCCTGATTAAAACTATTCCCGCATTCGCATCTTCTCAATCCGTTATGTTGTGTGTGCATCATTTGTTTTCGCAACTCGCATCACTACCCCATTATAGTTAGAATGATTTGGGATTCACGTTATCACGTCCGTTCTACGAGGGCTTCTTGCTGCAGGCGACACTGCCAAATGACGAAATCTTCACTTTTGCATCTCAGGCTCTCGTGGTCTCCATGGCGGCTTTACCAAGGGGCCTGCCTGGCGCCTGCGCCTGCCCCACCCGCTCCGTGCAGTGATACAGATCCTGCAGACTCTTCAGGCACTTTTCTTGCAGCACTTCCTCCGACGCGGACTGGTTGGCCGCAAGGCACGAATCGTACGCCTTGATCTCGTTGGCACATGCCTGCTTGACAGCCTTGAGGAGGGGGACGCTAGATAGTTGAAGGGGGAGCTTGTCAGTGAACGCGATTCAGGCGCGCCCTGGTGAGATATGGCTCACTTGTGGTCGGCGCAGCGCGTCAAAGCAATCCTTTGCGGAGAGCAGATCTCCGCCCAGTTTCCCTGCTGGTTCTTGATGACGCACTGAACAGCAGCACGGCATGTTGAGAGATCAGAACTGGAGAGTTGATGCTCGAGCGAAACAATTAGGCGGACCTTCTGGTACATGTCCAGCTGGACAGCGCACTTCTCAGCGACAACATCAAGAGACCCGTCCATTATGAGACTAATGTGGCTGATGGGCGATGCAAAGGTGATGAGACCAATAAGACGGCAGCGATGGGCGTTGGGACGAGGAGAGAAGACCGAGAAGACGCGTCCGCCAGTAGGCTCGGACGACGTCAGCTTATTAAGTTTATCGCGCAGCCGACCTTCTGTTTTGCAAAAGACCCCAGGACGTCTCTTTCCCCGGAAACAACTAGTATGACTCTCGGCAACGCCAGTTGCAAGCTCCACTCTGAAAGTAGGCGGCTAGCCGAAGTGCCCTTCTTCCCCCAAACGAGCACCTCGCCTGCTGGCCGATGGCCACGTATCATCAACATCCGCAGAGGTTTCGTAGCAAGATCGTATCAATTACGAGCGAGAGTCTAGTGATGGAGAATTAGAAGGAAAGAATAGGAAACCCAAGATGAACAGATGCGGAAATGGCAAGAAGGTAATATGAAATGGAAGGTCATCAATGTCCGTAATCAAAGCGAGACGCTTAGAGCGGGCGGAGGACGAAGTCCTCGTCGTTTTGAGGGACGGAGAGGATGCGGATGGCTGCAAGGGACCAAGCCGGCACAAGTCAGCTTCGCGTTGCCTGCATCGCATGACGAGAGAAGGAAGACGCACTGTTCGTGTGGCCGAGACCGCCCTTCCAGCCCTGAACGGCGACGATGGTGTCGCCCTTCTTGATGATGCCGAGGTTAAGCGCCTTCTGCAGGCCATGGCGGATGCGGTTGTCGACGTCTGTCTGCCAACCGGCAGCGTCGGAGGCGCGGGGCTCGTTGTAGAAGAAGGGGTAGCAGCCGCGGTGCAGGTGGATCTGGCGCGCGGTCTGCTCGCTGCGGGTGACTGTAGGTACCCACAGATGAGATCAGCGCATGCCGTTGTTGCCCGAAAAGCCAAGTCGCGTACTGGTGAGGATGGGGCAGTTGGGGCGGTACTTGCTGAGGAGGCGGGCAGAGTTGCCGCTGCATTGCACAACGACGTCAGTCCAACGCATTCACCCTTGCTTGAAGGCGTTTAAGTACTCACGAGGTGGACATGACGAGAATGGCGCCGGCGCCCTGCTCGAAGGCGGCCGAGACGGCCGCCATGGCGACAGTCTCGGCGGTGTCGGTGGGGCGGGGGGCGAGGCTGCGGAGCTCGTTGTAGAGCGTACCGTGGGAGATGGCAGACTCGGCGAGGAAGCAGGTCTCGGCCATCATGGTGACTGTTCAATGGCCCGCGATTCAGTGGTGCTCGCCGAGTCAGGTGGTCAAAATGGGCTGCTTACCGGCCTCGATGGGGTAAGAGCCCTTGGCGGTCTCGCCAGAAAGCATGACACAGTCGGCACCGTCGAGGACGGCGTTGGCGACGTCGGAGACCTCAGCACGGGTCGGGCGGGGGTTGTAGGTCATGGACTTGGCGAGACGGTGACATCAGCTTGAGCGAACGACGGGTTCGAGAGTCGAGCCAGCGCACCTCGAGCATCTGGGTAGCACAGATGACGGGCTTGCCAGCGATGTTGCACTTCGCGATCATCATCTTCTGGGCCATGAAGACCTGAGACGCGGGGATCTCGATACCGAGGTCACCGCGGGCGACCATGACACCGTCGGTCTCGCGGAGGATCTCGTCGAAGTTGGAGACACCCTGCTGGTTCTCGATCTTGACGATGATCTTGATGGCCGCGCCGGCCTCGCCGAGGACCTTGCGGATCTCGCGCACGTCGTCGGCGCGGCGGATGAAGGACGCGAAGATCATGTCGACGCCGTTCTTGACGCCGAACTGGAGGTCCGCCCTGTCCTTCTCTGAGAGCGCAGGCAGGTCGACGTCCGTCTTCGGGAGGTTGACGCCCTTGCGGGAGGAGAGCGTGCCGTTGTTGAGCGCGCGCACGCGGAGGTTGTCGCCCTCGACGGCGAGGACGAGGAGGGAGAGGATGCCGTCGTCGACGTAGATGAGCTTGCCCGGTGCGATGACCTTGGAAATGTTGGCCTGCAGGGAACGTGTTCACATCAAGGCGTGTTTTTTTTCGGACAGCGCCCAGATATCAAAGGAGAGCACGTACGTAGTCAACATACATATACTCGGCATCGCACGCCTCCTTATACTTCGGGTCGGTGGTAACGGTGAACTCGTGGCCAGCGTTGATCTTGACCTGTGGGCGCGCGAGGACGTAAGCATGCGTCCAGGATCCAAACGTGACCAAAATTGGACGCACGTCCTGGTCGTCCTTCATCAGACCCGTCCGGATCTCCGGGCCCTTTGTGTCGAGAGCGATGGCGAGCGGGCGGCCGTGGGGGTCGGCTGATGAGGCACGGGCAAAGTCAGTACCGCCATTCGTCCTGCTGTTCCATGCGGAGGGAAGACGCACCGGCGACGACCTTGCGGACGTTGTCGATGACGCTCTGGTGGTACTCGTAGGAGCCATGGGAGAAGTTCATGCGAACTGCGCCAAGCCACTGTCAGTCTTCTTGGCTATGGAGGAGATGCGGAAGACGGAGGTGACACTCACCGATGTTCATGCCCGCCTTGCGCAGCTCGGCGAGACGCTCGACATTGTTGACCTTCGGGCCTGCAAGGATGGGAGCAGCATGTCATTGACTGAGCAGAGAGCCACCTTGTAGCAGTAGCGCAGTCTGGCGGCCGCTCCCCAACATCTCCTGATCCCTCCTCGCACCGCGGCATATGCATTCCCACGTGCCGCTTCCACCGTTCTCCAGGAGATGGCACGCACCGATGGTCGCAATGATGGAGGTCTTGCGGAAGTACTTGGTCTCCTCGCTGGGGTCAGGGCCAGTGCCGAGGCCAGCGAGCCACTCGAGCTGGGAGGTAACACGGTCGGATTGGAGCATTCTGTTGGCGAATTGGGAGGTGCCGGGGGGTGTAGAGAGCGGGTAGTGGGCCGTGGGGGGGAGTTTTGGAAGAGTGGGAAGGGCAAAGGGGCGCTGGGTGTGAGCAAGACTTGGAAGAGAGAAGAGCGTGGTGACGTCTGCTCTGCGAAGAACTCACGCGGTAGATAAGAGACAAAAAAGAAAAATGTAAGAGGCTACAGCGCGCGATATCGTGACTGATAGTGTCAGCGCGGCCGGTTCGCGAAGACGTTGGCAACGGCGAGGACGTGCCTTCTCGACGACGACGCGTTGGGGGTTGTGAGTGTGCAGGAAGAACACTGAGCTGGGGCCAGCCAGGCACGGACTCGCTGGCCAGAGATGTGGCCGCGATTGCAGCGGTTCAGCTTTCTTTGCCCATTTTCAGGAATCTGTAATCGATGGGGGCCCGCTATCGGCCGCCGCCGTCCGATCCCATCATGCGGTCGGCGCGGCAGCTGCATCGTCAACAGTGGCGACGATGGGCAGCTCGGGTCATCGTATGCGGATCTGAAGGTGTAGAATGCCAGGAGGAGGTAGCGTCTACCTCGATTGAGGGTGAGCGACCGCGCGGGAGGCAACGGACGGGCAGTCCCGGAAGTTCGTTTGCCGGAGCAGCACGAAGACCGCACTTTGCCGTTACGAGCCGACGGTGACAGTCCAACGAACACCCTGTCATATCTGTCGCTCGAGATTTGTACATGAGCAAACATATGAGGATCCGCAGCTGTTCCAAAGAAGATGCAGTGGTATTTTCAGATTGACCGTCAAACTACTATCGCAATTCGGATCAGCGAGCTGTACAGGAGAGTGTGGAGTTCCCCACCCGCTCAACCAAGTCTCTGCCTTCCTCTAGAAAAGCACCGTGCGCAAGTCGAAGATATCAGAACCGGGCATGGTTCAGATATCAACTGTAAAGCCAAAAGTCCGCAAGGCAAGGCCGACCGATGCCTTGTCGATCCCACCGATGGAACTGCGATGTCCAACGATGACCTGCAGTGTGCGGCAGCTCACGCTACATAACGCGGGGTCGCCTCGTACAAGCTGAAAGCCTGCACTGCCCTGTCGCTGTCCCCCAGTGCATTTTATGCAACAGCCGGCAAACACAAAGAAAATCTCGGCTCTGATTCTCCAGACTTTCTGGCAGATAGTCTGCGCTTTCACATGATGCTCTGCGTCGTCTGTGACCACCTCAGTTCGCTCCTTGCTGCGGATGCTCACGATCGCATGCATTTTCCATGAATGCATCGTGATTATTAAATTGATTATTACAGCTGCTTGGGCTCCATTCAATTCGCCCAATAAACCGTTTAGACAGCCTCAATCGGGCCGTTCTTGGACTCAAACATGTGGCTGAGATCGCCGACAGCTACGTTTAAAGCCGTATGAGCCTATCGCTGTTTGCTAGCTCATTACGGCACTAGAGAAATTTGGGATCTTACGGAGAGTGAAGGGGTACGCGAGGGATGCAAGCAGCATGACGACGGAGAGGTACCTGCGGGATGAGGAGTACATCAGTTCTCAGTTGCTCTTCATACGTCGGGAGCTGCGCTCACCAGCCGCAAGCGGAAACAACCATGCAGAGAGCGCCAGCGGCCTGAGAAAATGAAGGAGTGGGCAGTGTGAGCTTGGACCCAATCCAGAACCATCCTGGAACGAGCAGACACGCACCTTGAGGCAGTTGGCAGCGGCGTCCAGCTGACCTTGGCTCAGGCAAAGGTGGGCTGCTGCAACAAGAAGGACAACGAGCGAGATTGCGGCAACTGCCGTAACGAGGACTACATTGGTGCGCAGGGCAATGATGGCATACTGGGTTTGAAGGTGAGTCAGTCTACCCATCCGCTAGGAAACATGAGAAAATGCGCAAGGAGGTCTAGCTCACAGTCATCAGCATCGCCCCCCAGATGACCTGCAACAAAGTAGATGTGTCAACATGGTGAGCTGCGATGCGGGTAATGCGAAGTAGACAGACTAGGTAGAGACCGAAGCCGCCTGTGTAGGCGGATGTCGGAGCGCCGGTCGCCGGTTCGGACAGCGTCGAGGCAATTAGCATGGTGGGGTCGCTGGTGCAAAGCGTCAGTAGGTTTTCGCTAACACGGGAGCTTGTTGAAATGGCGCACTTGATGTGGGCGAAGCCGAGCCAGAACGCGCCGATGGTAAGGAAGAGGATCATCGAGAAGGTGTTGCTGCAAGGAATTGGCCATGAGGGTAAGTCAGAAGTTTACCGGGTACAGTGATTTGGAGAGTCCATACCCCACGATGAACTGCGGCCAGCTGCATCAGTAACGGAGATATCGTGGAGATAGATATCGTGGAGATAGATATCGTGGAGATAGCAAGAGAAGCTAAACTTACCTCGCCGATACCACAGAGCACCAGCATCAGACCGCCGAGGTAGTCTAAAGATTCCAACAGCACACAGTCAGCCACACGCAAACACTACAAACTTTCACTCTCCACTCACAGCCGGGCCCAACCTCGATGGTAACGCTGTCCGGGGACGCGCCCGACGCCCCGAGGAACTGCAGACCAAGGGCGAACGTGATGATTGTGAGTGAGATAACACTGCCACCCTAAGTTCATGTCAGCCCGCTCTATTCCACAGTTCCTTACTGCGAAAGAGAGAGGAATACGCACCCGATAGGGGTCGGGTTGCCCAGCTTGTTGCGCAACGTTGGGGTCGCGCGCATGCCTGCCTGGAGGTACAGCTTGTCGAACTGCTCCGGAGTGAGGGTGACATGGGAGAGGGGGCGCTCGAGGACGCCAGTCGCCATGACTGCATCAATGAAGAACTTCCGTCAAGCACTGCTCCGCTGTAGGTGGTTGCCCTCCTGAGAAGGACGACAATGCGACTCACGTTTCTCGTTGCTGCCTTGCTCAGTCATTGTAATTTGAGAAGTGCTGATGTTCGAGAGGGGTGTTAAAAGGCTGAAAAGGAGCTGCACAGAGGGAAAGAGAGACGGAAAGATGGGCTCCGCCTTCGCTCGCTGAAGTCTTTATGCGTTGTCGAGGTCGGTGTTGCGCTGCATTTCAGGGAGCGCTGTGGACGCTCTGACCTTTTCCTAGCGTCTTCAAAACGCCTGGCGATCGAAGGGCGCTGGTCCATAAGCATGGAACGCTACCGTGCAATAGTCGGCAGCCCATTTTCCCGGGTTAAAGTGGCGGCAGCCTCCACCAAACCGACTTGAAGCTTGCAATCTCGCT
Source organism: Basidioascus undulatus (assembly GCA_000826855.1). Taxonomy (NCBI): domain Eukaryota; kingdom Fungi; phylum Basidiomycota; class Geminibasidiomycetes; order Geminibasidiales; family Geminibasidiaceae; genus Basidioascus; species Basidioascus undulatus. The sequence goes on from JTLS01000051.1 coordinate 25,712, forward strand.
GAGCCTCAGCGATGGGCCTCTTGCAGGGCACATCGCAACAACTCTCAAGACCTCACGTGGCGCTATCGCGTGACCGGGAAAGTGCCCGAAGTTGCAAGGTTGACGGGGCAGCTTCGTGTATTGGAGCGTAATTAGAGGCGCGTAAGACTGGAAGTTGGTGTAAAGCGGCTTGCAAACGCTCGTCAGGGTCAGGAAGTTGTTGCCCGAGTCCACAGCTTCAACCAGGGTTCTCATTTGGCAATCTCCCTTGCTTTGGTCTTCAACTAAACAAGAACAGGTACTGCGAAACGATCATCGCAGTCGATGTATGTACATGGGTGTTGGTTCGTCGGCCTAGGTAGATGGTCTAACGAAAGCAACCGGACGGCTCTGTGTTTAAGCGGACATCCTACGGCGAAGATGTATGTAGGTTGGGGTATGAGTTTACCCTCGAGCGCAGGCTGTCGTTAATTGAAGACAGCAAGAGAGTTGCCTCCGTCCCCCTGGTTGGTCCGACCGCGCCAGGAGTAGTCGAACTGGTGGACGTTGAACGGTGATGGCGCCTGCATACCCACAAATGTACAGATTAGAAATAATCGTCCAGGTGACAAGGCCATTGAAGTGCATCGCCTGCTGCCCATCGTTCCTTGGCTGCGCCATCTTCTGAATATTTAGTCTGGCGATACCCTTCTCCTCTTACCCGTGTCGTTTGTGGTGCTGCCGCCAACGCACACACACGCAAACCCAGATTTTTTAAGTTATATCTAAGCTGAGTATGGTCTTGAAGATTCATTCAATTACTGGCACCCAGGCGACGCTCAGGCAGTCGACCTCGACCCACCTTATGCTATGACACTGCCACATTCGCAAGGCATGTCGTTAAACAGGGTGCAGGAAAAAGTCTGAACATAATAAGGCACAAATTTTTTGAGGCTATGGGCTAACCGTTTTCTTCTGTGGAGTACCCGTGCTCGCTGGATTTCGTTTCCTGCGGTCGACAGATCAGCCGACGGTAAGCAGCCAAGAAGGCTGAAAAGTAACTGGAACGACGCAAGACGTATCGCTACCAAGTGATGCATATGTGCTCTTTTCCATCTATACATCCTCAATGGGCCGTTCTTTGCGCTCAAACGTGTGGCTGAGGTCGCCAACGGCTGTAATTGAAGTAAGGTCAAGTTCAGTGAATCGTCAGATTGAAAATGCCATATATCCTTGGCTCACGCAGCCGAATCGGATACATGAGTGACTCCAGCAGCATACAGACCAACTGGTACCTGTTGAGATTCTCAGCGTCGTTGCTTCGGAGCCAGGACAGGCCCGCACTCACCATCCAGCAACTGACACGACCATGGACAGCGAGCCAGTTGCCTGGACCATAAGATGGTGAGCGCCTTGGAGACGGGCATGATAGCCATGAGAATGCGCACTGTGACAAGTTGAGCTGCCGCGCCCGTCTGGCCTTGGCTCGTTGCGAGGTTGGACGCGCCCACGGACAGTACGACGAGGGAGATGGAGAACACGCAGATAAAGAGGACGACGCACGTCTGAAGGGCGATGATAGAGTAGGTGAGAAGCATGCATCCCCAGATGACCATTTTTAGTGTTGCGTGAGATCCAGGCTTGGACGAAAAGGATTGAACTGACAGACCAGGTACAGGCCCAACCCACCTGTGTATGCAGTTGTTGGGGCGCCCGTTTCCGCATCGGACAGGATCGAGGCGATGAACTTGGAAGGGTCGCTTTTGGATAGAGCATATTAGCTTGCTTCCCTCGCATAAGTCCCGGACGTGACGTACTTGATCCATGCAAAGTTGAGCCAGAAAGCACCGATAGTGATGAAAAGAACCATGTTGAATTGTCTATCGCGAGATGGGAATACATACATATGAGCCGATGCATCACCAAATAACATAAAAATGAGGAAGACCCGCCCCACAATAAACTGTTAAAATGACTCGTCAACGGCCGTCGAACGAGGGAGAGGCGAGCAGTGCAGGAGAGGAAGGCTCACCTCGCCCGCCAACATGAGGCCTGCAAGAAAGTCTACGAGCACAGCAACCAGAGTCAGAGCAGGTCCTTTCCATAAATATTTTCACAACCGGGACCCACTTTGATCGGAACGCTCGCCGCGGACGCCCCCGAAGCACCGAGGAACTGCAGCCCGAGCGCAAACGTGATGACCGTCAGGGAGATGGTTCTGTTAATCGAGACATGGTCATAAGTTTCTGACGCTACAACGTAACAGAACATCCCAGTCTGATGCGGCATCGGTTGAAGGACCACATACCCAATCGGCGTTGGGTTCCGAACCTAGTGGGCGGTGCGGGGATGTATAACCTCTCGAACTGCTCGGTAGTGAGAGTCACATAAGAGAGCGGGCGCTAGGTCGTTTGTAACTTGAACTGTGTGCGAGGACGTCCAGATCGGGCTCGTCAGTTTGCGGATAGTACAGGCTGCAGCTGCCTGCGAAAAAGATGGGAGGCCGACCCACGCTTCTGGTTGATTGTTTGTTGCACCATGACGAGGGAATAAGTCCGGAGTGAGAGAGGAGCTGGGCTCGGTGAAGCGTGGTTCGCAACGACGCCTGCTGCAGTTTTATGGGATCGTTGGGCGGCCAGAATACCAAATAGCATAATTAGCGATGCTCGGTAGTCATGAATTCTGCAAGTCAATGACGCACCGCAAGACGGGCTGGAGTAGCACGGTCTGGAGTACGTTCCGAAGTTCCTCAGCCGAAGATACGCCTGCTTCGCAAGTTTCGACCCTCTTCAACGGCCGGAGCTGTTCGCGGGTCATGCTGACTATGCGGTATGGCCATACAACCTGCTAAGATTAAGAAGCTTCATTACCGGAACGCTGTCGCCTTGTTGCTGACAGCACGGACAGTAGCCGCGCCCGCAAGATTTCAGTCGTCGGGCAAACGGAACGGCATGACCGTACGTCTTGCTGTGCTCCCGTGGAAAGGAGATGCTGGCGTGCAAGTAATCGCAAGTTGACGGAACAAGGCATCCCGTCCTCTGTGCAAGATGACACGTCTGTCGTGTGAAGGTTGTTGACTTGCACAGTTGCGAGATGCGCTAGAGGGCGTTCAGTTTCTGGCACCCACGACCGAGCGGTGACAGCCAAGTTGAAAATTGCACTGAGGCTCAGACGCATTGATTTAACTTGCCACAAGTACAATGGTTCGGAAGGTGGCATGAGCGGGCGGGACCACGCAAGCGGCCCAGGTAAAATGACAAAATGGTTGATACTGTTGGAGGCTGATCCGACACGCTATCTCAGTACGCGGAAGCGGCGACTAGGACACAGGGAGAGGAGGAAAGCGAGCGATGGAGTAGTCGGATGGCGGAAACAAAGAGAGGAGCGAGGCGCGTGAAAGCGAGAGACAAGCGCGAGACTGAAACAAAAGCAACTACGTGACGGGAGGCGAGCCGGAGACTGGGACAACTGCAACTACGTGATGGAACTTCAACAGATACAACAACAGCGCACGGGAAGCAGCACGGGACGAGGAAATTATCCGTGAAAAGGCGGGGCACATGAAGCGCCGCAGGGTGCAGAGCAACATGCCGCTCAACGGCGGACCCCCCAGTGGGTGGTAGGGATCGCACGGCAGCATTGGGGGCTTAATGGGCGACAGAATCGTCATCGCCCCGAGCTACTGCTGAGCGAGCGGAAGAACTCGTTGTATGCGTTGTCGAGGTCGAAGAGGAGCTAACGAGGGACCAGGATCAGTCTCTCTCCGCAAGCTCCGCCGGTTCATTCGGCGAGATGACCCACCTGTCTGGACTGTTCCTCCGAGATCTCGTCGCTCGCCTTCATTTGGTTCAGCGTGATGAGCCTGTGCATCGCGATATATCAGCACGCCGGCCGACACAGCGGACAGCACCTCCGAGAGGGGACGCACCACCCGACCAGCTTCCCGCGTCCCTCCCATTCTGCCGAGCCCTTGAAGCGCGAGTAACCGGACATGAGTTCCGTAAGCATCGGATGTAGTTGGTCCTTTGCGCGCAGCTGCAGCTTCAGGCCGTCCATGAAAGTGATGAAGTTCTGGGGCGTGGCGAAGGTACGTTAGCATGACGGGGCCGACCGAGTAGAAGGACTAGAAGGAAGCGCACCTGCGTTGTCTCCGCTACGCACTTGCCCGTCTCCAGTCCCTGCTCCGCCGAATGCTCCACTGTCGCCGGCACGCCGACTCGTAGCCGGTGCGCTGCTGCTGGGTAGTCCATCTAGAGCCCCAGCATGTCAGCGCTTAACAGTAGCAACGCGTGAATCTCGGTAGAGAAACGGCTCACGTTGTACTCCGCCATAAACCCTTCTACAGATTCCACCACGTCCGCGACGAGCTTGATGATCGTCTTGTACTGTGCCAGAAGACGGACGCAGGCAGGAGCATATCTGAACTCCTGCCCGAGGTCAAACGCTCCGTTCGCACCCAGATTAGAGGCAAAAGCCACGCACTGTGCTTGCGTGATGCTATCTCGCACATAAGCCCGCTCAAGGTAATCCAAGCTGACGATGATGCCAAATAGGGTCGCGAGGTTCTCGTATCGGTCGCGCTGGGCGACGGTCGTGTACAGCCGGACTTCCTGTGACACATTCAGTGTCAGCAACTAAAGTGCCTTTGATCAGGGTAGCACGCACTTCGTCTGGATTGAGCATGATGTGCAGTGTGTGAGGCGAGTCGCGGCGGTGGTTAAGGGCAAGGTGTTGACGCTCGCACGCGCCGGTTGGTGACGTGCGGCGCTCAGGCGGTAGGCAGGTATGGAATGTAGGGTATGAATGGCGGTGCTCGCCCAAGCTCGGCTTGGCTCGCCGCATGACACCGAACCGCATCTCCGCCTGACGCTCATTCTCTCGCAACGCACTGATTCCACAACATCGCGCGGGGAAACTAATTGCTGGACCTCTTCGAATCGTACGCTCTCAAGAGTTTCGGTCGCAGACCCCAACAACCCGGGCTCATTCTCCGCCGTGCCCTTCCCAGACGAGCTCGATCTCCTCCTGCCTCCCGCCTCCTCCCCCCACCCCTCACCCCCATGGCTCCCAAGCACCCTTCTCCCGAAGGCGTAGCGCGCCTGCAGAAGGCCGAAAAGAAGGCCACCAGCTCAGGTGGCTTCTTCTCCTTCGGCTCCTCCACCGCGGACCGCATGGAGGAGGCCGCGGACCTCTTCAAGGCCGCCGCGACCCAGTTCAAGAACGACGGTTGCTACAAGGACGCGGGCGACGCGTTCTTGCGCGCCGCGGACTGCAGCTTCCAGGCGCAGCAGCCGAACGACGCGAACGCGTTCTCCTGGGAGGCGGCTAAGGTGTACAAGCAGACCAATCCCGAGCGTGAGTAGTATCTCCTGGGGTCAAAGGGGTACGAGCAAGGATCTAGATGGCGGAATGGTCGCTGCTCGTGCGGCCAGGATCTCTGGTGGCCCGTATGGGGACGTGTAGGGACGGGGATGGCAGCAGCACTCCAAAGCGAACCCCCTATCCCCGCCGCATGCTGACCTTGTTCGCCAACCCCGCAGTTGCCGTTTCCGCCCTCATCAGGGCAGTCAAGGGCTACCGCGATGCGAACCGCTACCGCCAAGCGGGCGACCGTCAAAAAGAAATCGCGCAGCTGCTGGTCGACGACCTGGGCGACCTGCGGTCTGCGCTGGACGCGTACGCGGAGGCGGCGAAGCTGTATGAGTTGGATGGGGCCGAGGCGTGAGTTGCTCTTTTCTCTGTCCGAGGCAATGCGCGCAGGGTGCGAGGGTTGGAAGCTGTGTGGCGGGCGACACTGTGCGGCGAGCATGGGTACCAGTTGGCGGACGCTTGCGAACGCTTCGCTCACCTACTGTTCTATTGCTTCCCTTCCAGAACCGCATCAGCATGCTACAAGGACGTCGCAGACCTTGCCGCACAGCTCGACGACTTCCCGCGAGCGATCGAGACGTACGACAAGGTGATCAAGCAGAGCCTCAAGTCGCCGTTGACAAAGTACTCGGTCAAGGAGTACTTCTTCAAGTCTGGGCTGTGTTACCTCGCTTCCGGAGTGCGTCCCCCTCACTTCTCACACCTCTCCAATAAGGAAACCCGAATCTGACATCCCCCTTCCCCCACCGCAGGACCTCGTCGATGCCGGCCGTGCGATCGGATCGTTCGTCGAGCAGGACCCGTCGTTCGCCCAGACGCGCGAGCACAAGTTCCTCACGGGCGCGTTGGAGGCCGTCGAGGCGGGCGACCCGGAGGCGTACACCGCGCACGTCGTCGAGTACGACCAGCTCACGAAGCTGGACCCGTGGAAGACGCAGATCATGCTCAAGATCAAGAAGGGGATCGCGGAGGAGCCGGGCTTGACTTAATCCACCTTATCACGTCGTTTTCTTGTTACCTCTTTCCCCTTTTCTCCTGGTTTACGCGACCCACCACGTCACAATTGATGCTTAATCGACTTGAGTGTGCTGCGCGCGGAGATCCACTCGGCCACGCCTGCTCCACGAATCCGATGTCATCTCGTAAAGCGCAACACATGAAGCAACTCTCGTCCAGTCCTCCTCTTCAGCACGATCTGCGAAGTGCGCCGACGTCAGCAGTGGCTCCCTCGCCGTTCATCTCCCTCGCTCACCTCGCCCTTGAATCCCTTCTCGCCCATCCGGCGCACGATCCCCACCGGGTCGTTCTCCTTCACCGCAACCAGATAAAAGCGACCCCGCTCGCTCATCAACTCCTGCATCCGTCGCCCACCCCACCGTCAGATCCGCATCGCTCGCCAGTCCGCGCACGCGACGCACATCGAGCTGCTCGAGCACAGGCTCCGTCAGGTCCATGCCCGTCAGGCCGCCCGCCCAAGCGCCCGCGATCCCGCCCTGCCCGTCGACGGCCTCGCCCGTGTCCGTCGGGACGTACGGCGGGTTGAAGAGCAGGACGTCGACGGCGCGGCGCAGGCGCGGGAGGAGCGAGGCCGTCAACGATGTCAGGACTGGGTGGACGACAACACGGTTCTGCTGTCCTGTCAGGGACGTCGCGCGCGCGGCGTGCGGGTTGATGTCGGTGCAGAGGAACACTGGGCAGGGTCGAACAGGTGGGCATGTGGGTCCACGGGGGAGGAAAGCGGGGTGGGAGAGACGAACATGAGGTTGAGGGGCCTAGCAGGGTGCCCATGAAAGTCGATACACAGCCCGAGCCAGAGCTGTTCGAAGGCACCTCCAACATGAGCGTCATGGCACTCCCACGAAGAAATTTTACGGGGTGCATGATGCGCACCCTATCTCGAGGCACACAGCCGCGCCCAGCGCGCGGAGCTCGTTCAGGTCGTTCTCCAGCGCATCAAGAAGGATGAACGTGTCCTCTGTGAGTGAAAGAGAGTGTAGGTGCTTGGACTGAGCGATCGATGGTGGCTCTGAGGCCCGAAGCGGAGGAAGAAGGTACCGGCCGGCTCATAGACGTTTTCGTAGTCCGCGGCCTTGAGATGTGAGAGGTCCGGTGTGGGTATCATCGGTTAGTGCTGGGAAATGAGAGAGTGATCGAAGAGCGACCATGGAGTGGTAAAAGGAAAAGAGGAAATAAGGAAACGCGCGGTCGCCGGGCGTGAGCTGGGTTTTGTCCGAGTTTCACAGCGATCCTGAACGACTGTACCTCCCGTTTCCTTCGCGCAAACTCCTCACCACTGCCATAAAGGTTGAAAGCCTTCGTCGAACCCTCATATGAAACTGTGTAGCCCGGCCAGCCCGGTCCCGGCCGAGGCGGTGATAACTTGATGAAGAGATCCACATTGAGCCGCCGGGTGAGTGGGTGAGATAATCCTACCGTGTTGCTAGACGAGTTCTCCTGCCCTGTAATACAATATTATGCAAAGAACTAGGAGTGGAGTTGAAAGAAAGAAATGGTCGAAACAGCGACGAATCGGCACGGTAGCCCCTTTCGGTCGCCCTATCGCCGTCGAGCTTGAGCGCCTGAACGCGTCCTGAGCGCGTTCAGGGCTGCTTCGAGCTTACGACCATCGGCACCCCCTGCGCACACCCACACCCCACCATGCCGCCGCCCAACAATCCCATTCCGCCCAATGCGCGCCTTCCGCTCCTCGCCGCCTTGGCTGCGATCCTCCTCGTGCCGCTGTACAACCTCGTCGCCGGCCCGGGGACGCTGACGGTCCTCGCGCCGCATGCGCTGCTGCCCACGTCGCTGCGTGTCCAGCCCGCGACGGTGCGCGTCGACCTAGGCACGGGCAAGGTGGTCGGCATCTGGGGCGGGATTCGGGAAGACGTCGTCAAGGGGAAGGTCGTCAGGCTGGGGGAGGACGAGTGGATGCTGCCAGGTATGATTGAGTGCGTCTCCTTTTCCGCTCGTGTTCTTCCAATTACGTAGATGAAGCATGTTGAAGACCGGGAGGGGTTTCAGCACCCACGTCCACCTCAACTCCCCCGGCCGCTCGCACTGGGAATCCATCCGGCACGGCACGCTTGCAGCGCTGTCCGGCGGCGTGACGACGCTCGTGGACATGCCGCTCAACTCGCTCCCGCCGACGAACAATGTCTCTGCGCTCGAGACCAAGCGCAAGGTCGCGAAGGGCAATGCCTACACGGACATTGCGTTTTGGGGCGGATCCGTGCCGGGCAACGAGGTGGGTCGGGTCGGACGGCTGAGCAGGAGGGAGGGAGGGATGTGTGCTGATCGGGTTTGAGGAGACAGCGCGATTTGAAGCCGCTTTGGGAGGCGGGCGTGAGGGGCTTCAAGAGCTTCATGGTCAACAGCGGGGTAGATGTGGGTCGTGGGGACTCTTCATTCAGTTTCCCGTGCTGCTGGTTTCTGATAGCTTCTCACAACAGGAGTTCCAGCACGTTTCCGCCGCTGACATCGAAGCTGCGTTCACCGAGCTTTCGGTGAGTCAGAGCCTTTCCGCACTTCTCAGACTCTCCTCACACGCTCCCAACCCAGAACACCTCCACGCCCCTCCTCTACCACGCCGAAGTGTCGCTCCCCACGCCGCCCGAAGAGTCCTCCGCCTCCCCCACGCTCCACAGCACCTGGCTCTCCTCCCGGCCAAACGAAATGGAGGACGAGGCGATCTCGCTCCTGCTCTCTCTCCTGCGCGCGCACCCGCACACGCATGCACACATCGTCCACCTCTCCTCCGCCTCCGCGCTGCCGCTCATCCGCGCCGCGCGCGCCGAGGGCCTCAACCTCACCGTCGAGACATGCTTCCACTACCTCGTCCTCCGTGCGGAGGACATCCCCGAGGGCGCGACGCAGTTCAAGTGCGCCCCGCCGATCCGGGGGGAGGCGAACCGCCGCGCGCTGTGGGAGGCGCTGCGCGACGGGGACATCGACATGGTCACAAGCGACCACTCGCCCAGCGTGCCGGAGCTGAAGGAGCTCGAGTCCGGCGACTTCATGAAGGCTTGGGGTGGGATCGGGGGCCTTGGGTGCGTCCTGTCTTCGCCGCTTCGTTTCCCGCGCTTCCCTTCGATCAGTGCCTCGCAGCTGACACTCCCGTACTCAGCCTCGGCATCTCGCTCCTCTGGTCCGAGGCCTCCGCGCACTCCATCCCCATCGGCACGCTCATCAAGTGGATGTCCGCCGCGCCCGCGCAGCTCGCCGGTCTGTCCTCCAAGGGCGCCATCCGCCTCGGCGCCGACGCGGACTTTGCCATCTTCGCGCCCGAGGACGAGTTCACCGTTTCGAAGGTCCGCATTTTCCTCCCATCCCCTTCTTTCTTAAGTGGAGGAGACTGAAGTGCTGACTTGCGGGAACAGGACGACCTCCACTTCCTCAACAAGATCTCGCCGTACGAGGGCCTGACGCTCAAGGGCGTCGTCCGCCGCACGTTCTTGCGCGGAAAGCTCGTCTGGGACAAGACGGGCAAGGGCGCGCAGGGCAGGCCGAGGGGCAGGCTGATTTGACCCTTTTTCTTTGCCGCGCGGGGAGGGAGAGAATGGGCGCTCGGGGAAGTGGGTGGCGGGTTGATGACTTGATGACTTGATTGGTTGATGGTTGATGAGGGCGCGTTCCCAAAACGAACGAACGAATACACGATTTTACGACACGCTTATGTAATGAGCAGATGCACATTCTTTTTGGTCGCATAGCGCGCGTTCTTCTGGTTCTGCGAGAATGACATCAGCTAGGGTTGACCATGGAAGGTCACACAGTGGTACATGAGCGAGCGGTGACGTTTGTTGAGAATAGTCCAGCAGGACCGTCTGGGCAAGCAACCTTTTTTGCGTCCATTCGACGAGATGGAAGACATACGAAAGCGAAAGCGTTCGTGGCGGTTTGTTTCCGCTCTCCTGAGCGAGTCACGGATTCTCACGCATCGCCATGTGATTCTGTCCAGGAGCTTGCAGCGCGTGGTTGCTTCCGCTACTGCAGCCGTCTTCTCTTTCCGTCGTTGACTCACATCGATAGCATCCTCAAAGTCCAAGCGTTCCATCTGCTCGTTCTTGCTCTCTCCATCCCCCCCTCGTCTGCATGTCGCCGTACACTGCGCCCAGCGCGTGGTCGCCCAGCTCGTGGCGCACCAAACCGATAGCGCAGACGGTCGAGTACCCAGACCCAGCAGCCCTCGAGTCGTGCGTCTTCACGTTCCTTTTTTCCTGTTGTGCTCTCCTCCCCTTACGCGTACCGCCCTGGAACCACGCAGGACCCTTTCCCAGCTACGCGTGCTCCCCCCGCTCGTGACCCCCACCGAGGTCGAGCGGCTCCTCGTCCAGCTCGCGTCCGTCCAGCGCGGCGAGGCCTTCCTCCTCCAGGGCGGCGATTGTGCGGAGGCGTTCGCCTATGCCAATGCGCGCGATATCGAGAGCAAGCTCAAGCTCATGCTCCTCATGAGCTTGGTCATCGTGTGGGGCGCGAGGACACCCGTCGTGAGGGTTCTCCGGGGCGCGGGCCAATATGCGAAGCCGAGGAGCAAGGTGCGTTTGTCTTCTTTCTGAGGGAGAAACGCTTTGGGAGAAGGGTGGCATGGATGAGGAACTGAGCCACTGGGACGTGGAAAACAGCCGACAGAAGTGGTCGACGGTGTCGAGATCCCCTCGTACCGGTGTGTCTTTTGTCACTTTCCCCCTTCCCTCTGCGTCCCTCCCCCTTATCTCTCCTCCCTCCCCTAGGGGCGACATAATCAACTCCCCCTCCCCCGCCGCCTCCTCGCGGACCCCAGACCCCGCGCGGCTCCTCCAAGCTTACTTTTACAGCACCTCGACGCTCAACTACCTCCGCGCGCTCCTCGCGTCCTCGTTCGCGGACGTGCACGCCCCGCGCGCGTGGTCGTTCGCGCACGTGCGCGACCCAGACCTCCAGCAGGAGTTCGAGGACGTCGTGGACGACCTCGCGGACGCGATGGACTTTATGCGCGTGCTTGGCGCTGAGGAGGAGGGGCGCGAGGGGAAGAAGGCGGGGACGGAGGGCGTGCTGGGGACGGTGGACTTGTTCACCAGGTCAGTTACTGCTTTCACCTTTCCCCTTTCTCCCTTCGCCCCTTCCTCGCCCCCTTTTCTCCTCCCACCCCTTCCTCCATGACTCATCATCCCTCTCAACAGCCACGAAGGCCTCCTCCTCGAGTACGAGTCCGCCCTAACGCGGCACCTGCCCATCCCATCTTTCCCTCTGCCACCGAGGCCACGAGATATTCGCTGGAGTGCGGGTTCCCTACCGACGGGCTTGTT
>JTLS01000510.1:0-17695 GCA_000826855.1 Basidioascus undulatus
GAAGGGGGAGGAGGAGGAGGAGAAGGGGAGGGGTAAGGCGAGAAGGGGGAGGGTAAGGCGAGAAGGGGGAGGGGGGAACCGGAGACGGACAATGGCGAGACAGATCGCGATGCCTACGACGAAGAGTTTGACGATCGAGTTGCGCCGGAGGTGCGCGCGGTCGGGGTGGTCGGACGCGAGCGCCCAGACTTCGAACGTCTGGCAGATGGCGGAGAGGGCGACGCCGACTGGACGGTATCACAAAAAAAGCGTGTGTGAGCCGGAGGCGGGGAAGCGACCGAGCGCAAAGGGAAGACGCACCGATGAACACGAGCGTCATGCTCCAGTGGGCGGTCGCATAGTTGACATCGTCAAAGATCGCGAGGAGGATGAGCGCCGCGCCGCCGATGCAGCCAAAGATGATCGCCGCGATGTCGCACGTGCGCTCGCGCGAGCGGACGGTGCCCGGGATGCGGTCGACGTGCCGCAGCCAGCGCTCGAGGAGGAGCGAGAGGATGTAGAAAAATATGGTTACGCAGTTGAGGACCTGTTTTCCAGTGCGGGGGTGCGGATGAGGGAGAGGTGGGTAAGGAGACGGAGAAGGGAAGAGGACGCACGATGAAGACGGTTTTGTTGTATGCGCCCACATCGGATACGAACACTATTCTAGCACCGCGCTTGGGGGGGGGGACAGAAGTAGGTGTCAGGCGTGCTGGAGGAAGTGGAAGCGGGTGTGGGAAAGAAGACGGCGACGCACATCGTATCTCGGGTGCCCGTCCGCCGCCCAGAGACCCAGCAGTGCAATGAGGTCGGCTATCCATACCCAGCTGTCGAATGCGTTCCGTTGTCAGCGCGGGGGGAGCAAGGGAGTTCGGTGAAGGAAGACGGACAAGGCGATAAGGGGCGCGTAGACTGCCCAGCCGTAGCGGAGGTGGGTCGCCCGTGGGGGTGTGGACTGGTTCGTAAGCGAGCGGAAGAGAGCCATGGGCGATTGGGAGCACTGGTGTTTAGGAGGAGGGGAGAGGGTGAGCTATAGATCAGAGGCAGGTCAAGTCCGTGGAAAGCTGGACGATGGAAGGGGAGGACGGAGCAATAGATTCATGATGCAACCGCATCCAACCCTGTAAGGCCGTGCCCTCCACATTATGTACCGCTGTACCCGTTCCCTTCCCAGCTGCTGGTCGGTGGCGCGTCGCCGTCGATCGCAGCAGGCTAGGCTGGTCGAGCAGGCGAAAAGAGAAGACGAAAGAAAGGGGGAGCTTCGCAATTGGCAACGTCATCGTCAGGCGCTTGATCGGCCCCCGAAACGCCGCTGAGCTCGCTTTGTTTGAACTGCAACGGCAACAGAGTGAAAATTTGGCTGTTCGCTGCATAGGAGATATAAAACAGCAGGGAAACGATCTGGTGTCCCAAAAAAACGCCATCCTACACCACCGCGAGGCCTAGCTGGCGCCCAAGCGAAGAATCAAGGCTCAGCAAGCTCCGGACGACCGTCTAGTCCGGGCTCGAGTGGCAGATAGTAGGCGAGAACCTCCTACAAAAAAGATCTAAAACTCCAATGTCAAGTGGTCGCCTGTTCCCAATTCGACGAATAGGACGAATCTCGAACGAAAATGAGCGAAAGGCAGCGCGGCCGACTTGCCTCCGGGACAAGCCACGCGTTGAGTATCCATCAACAATTGCTAATATAGAATCTGTTCATCTTCTAACGTAGTCATCGTTGAGGTGCGAGCACGACCCTGTCGGTCTGCGGCACGAGATAAAGACCATCCAAACGACTAAGACCACTGCGTTACGGTGAGCATGGTGAAAAATGGAGAAAAAAGACCCAGAGATAAATTTAATGGAGAAAGGAAAGTCAAAGCCGATGGCCGATATCTGCGTTTCGCTTGCGACAGTGACGAACGAATCGCATGAAGCAAGATTGCATTTACAGAACCCTCAGTCCCCAAACGTACTTTTTAGAGCCTATTCGAAAACAAGTCAAACATAGCACCTGCAGCTCAAACCCTTCCACCCAAACTAAACCCTGCGGGCCTTGCACCACTGTCGCCGCAACGTGTGCTCCGACCAGTCCTGCCTCTGGTGCTCCAGCCGGCGCCCATGCACCCCTTGCACATCTCTATGTGCTCCACGCACTCACCGCAGACTTCGCACAGACCGCTCTCCAGCACACATCCGCGCCTTTGAGCAGCCCTGCCAGCTGTCGCACATTCTATGAGGAGGATTGCAGAGGCCATTGGCGGGGTCGTGCCTGTCGCGCAACATTTGTAGCATGAGCGCCGTCCTCTTGGGCATACTGTGCCACAGCCTCGCAGCGCATAGGAGCAGCCGCGCCTCGTCCGACACGCGCGGGATGGGCTCGTATCGATCGCCGTTGAAGGCGAGGCGCGTGTCGAGCGCGCGTCCATGCAGGGCGACAGAGGCGTGGTGCTCCAGGCGGGAATTACCTTTGATTATCTGCTCTAGCGTGCATGGGACCGTACCGGCGAGCATGAAGGACTGCCGTGGAGGCGAGCAGTGCACGGCAGTGATCTGGGGCTTCGCGCCATGCAGATCCACGTAGAAAGTGCCCTCGGAAGGAAGAACGTGATGAGGCCCAAAGGTGAAGGACAAGGTCGCGACCTGCTCGGCTCGCATCTTCAAAAGCCACTCCCACAGGCCCTACTGGAGCTTCAGGTGCCGACCCAAGGAGAACCGGCAAAGCGAGGTTGAGGATGCCGGCAGTCAGAGTGAAATACTGTTTGCTCGAGCGCAGTTGAGATCAATTTTACTGTACAGCTGAATACTAGATATTTCGTTTGGTTCACAAGTGTGCGAGTTTAGGCCATTGATTGCTCTTGGGCGGCAGCCGCGCGACAGTCAGTGTGCGCTGAGGCGGTATTTGAGGGCAGCGTCTTCTGCGAAGGCGTCTCTTGACCATCTGCGGGGGGTTGATGTTCATTAATGGGGTTTACAGAACGTGCAGAAAAATTTTGGGCCCGAGTAGGTGTTCTAAAAGGCTGGTCGTGAGCTGATGAGCTGGACAGCCAGATATGTCTGTCAACCCACCGCAATCGTCTGCTTGCAGCTTACCGTGCTGGTGATTTCACTCTGCCAAGCTGTACAATTCCAGGACTTCGGGGAAGGCTCAGATTTAGGAAGCACTAAAGATTACGTTCTGGCAGATGTTATGAATTGCTCGAGAACCGCATGGTGCACGAGGCGACTGGGAGGCTTCGAAGTGGCCGCCTCCGTGCTTTATGAAGTGGGCACCTTAACAACCTGAGTCAGTATAATTTACCTTCTAATTTTAGACAGAGTTTTCCCCCATGCACGGGGGTCTGGAGATTCAAGAGTACGGCAGTGTTCTTGTCGACTCGAAGACGCTGGCTCCCTCTCGCCGCTGCTCTCCACTATTACCGGCTGAACCAATCGGAATAACTAGAAACACCTCGATACCCTCCATTAATCCGGAATCAGCATTGGCATGATACTGAGAATGCATTCTTAGCCAGACAGCTTGAGGTCGGATTCATGGCACCCTTCCGCGGACGTCCTGTCGATAATCCCCGGAACGCTGGACTTTCACGCGCCTGCAGGCTCAACTTGTTCCCCTCACCTCGCTCGCCTTTTGGTCCCCATCAGCTCACATTTGCTACCGAGGGGATTCTCATCGTTCAATTCACCGTCATAACCGGTCCTCGCTCCATCTCGTTCCCCTCCCCTCACCACCCCCACCCCCACCCTCCACGATGTCTGGCCGTCAAGGTGGCAAACTGAAGCCTCTCAAGGCGAGTCCCATGGTCCCAGCCACCCGAATGTGGGCGGACGAGCGGTAGACTGACCGAGCGTACTGGGGCTTTACGCTGTACAGTCGGCGAAGTCCCAGAAGAAGGATATGGACGAGGCGAGTCTTCCATCTTCCCGACTCCCTCAGTGGTTGACCAGCGACGCTTACGCCCGCTTCTTTGTCTTTATTTTAGGACGATCTCGCGTTCATCGCGAAGCAGAAGGCGGACGAGAAGGGGTGAGTTTCCGTAGCTTCAATCCATGGATAGTTGGGGCAGTAGCTGACGTCGATCTCGTGCCTTGCAGTAAGTGGGTAGCTGGCTGGACTCGCGACGACGCGCGGAGGGCGGAAGGTTGCAGTGGCTGACATTCTAACCCCTATTCTCCCGTACAGCCCGGAAGGAGGCGGCGGCGAAGGGTGCGTGGTCTTTCACATCCTCGAGACCAACTTTGCGGACGCGGGCGCTGACATTGTTCGCCTGGACTCAGCGGCGAAGGGCGGTGCGCCGGGAGGCGGCATCAAGAAGTGAGAGATCTATCTGTGGAGATGCCGCTGACGGGACGTATGTATTGATATGTTCTTCCTGCAGGTCGGGCAAGAAGTAGATGGGCAGCTTCGGGGCGCTGTGGGGGCGCTGGGCTACCTGCATTGCATGGATTGCTTATTTACGATCTCTGATCCGGGCTGCAACCGAGAGAGGGCATCTAGTCTTGTGCTACTGGCACACCATGCACACGGAAGCGGAGCAGCTAAAAACGCATGAAGAACATCCCTAAATGCCTTCGATAACCGTCGCGCCAACCTTGAGCGTCTCCCTCGCCACCTCGACGCCCCACCTAACGAGCTCCGTCTCCGCCTCGCCGCCACCGAGCACCTCCGCGCCGGGGCCTTTGCGCATCGTGCCGGAGAGGAACCAGAGCAGGCCTTGCGTGAGCGCGGGCAGCGGCGCGGCCTTCATGAACACGCCCTCGATCGCCGGCCGATCCTGCCTCGCCTTGCTCCGCGACTTGAGCACGAGCGTCGGCGACGCGCTCTGCGTCGAGAGGAGCAGGTACGCGAAGAAGTAGGCGAAGAAGCGCTGCGAGGTTGGTTGGAGCGTGGGGAAGTTGACGGGCTGCGACGAAACGAGGTGAGCGATCACCCACAGCTGTTTGTTTGTGAAAAGACCGAAAACGCACCTTGAACACCGTCAGCGACAGACCGCCCTTGGCGACCCACCACGCCGCCGCGCGCGCGACGTTCCGCATCCGGCCCTCTTCCAGGCCCTTCCCGCCGCCGGCCGCCGCTGCCCCGCCGCCCTTGAGGAGCCCCGCGCCGCCGACGCTCGACTCGCCCATCTCGCGCATAAAGTCCCACAGGCAGTACTGCAGCGTGATGCGAGACGAGTGCGAGGTTTTAAGCAGGTGTGACGCCACGAGCGCGTAGAACGGGTTGTAGGTCTTCTCCTGCGGGCGGGCGGAGCAGTGTGAGCGGGGAGGAAGCCATGGGGTGGGGTAAGAAGCCAGAGGTAAGGGGAGACGCACGTTCCCGCAGCAGTGTAGAATCACGCGCATGATCTCCCGCTGCTGGATCTCCGAGAGTCCCATGCCGAGCAGGCGCTCGCACGCATCGATGTAGTCCTGCGCAGCGCACCCTTCATCAGCTCCTCGCCCCTATCCACCCTCATGCATAAAGAGAAGCAGACGCACCTCGCTGCTCATCAAGACCACGAAGATGCTCCTGCGGATATCGGTGTTCATGCCCTGCCGGCGCGCAAGCCTGAGGAGCTCCGACTCCTCCGCCTTCGCAGCCTTGCTCGCGGCCGCCGCGTCCTTGGCCGTGTCGAGCAGCGGGTTCCCGCCCCACCCGGCACCGACGATCCACCACCGGCCCTTGGACTCGGCGGAGCGCAGGTCGGCTAACGAGACGCGCAGGGGCTCGTGCGACATCACTGCGGTCGGGGCTAGCTGAGCTGGATGGGGATGAGATAGGAAGAGAGATGCACGGACCAGTCCGTTTTTTGGAGAGACCTGATAGATACTTCTTCATCCGCGTGCGCGTCTCCTCACCGCCCGTCCCGCCAGGAAGCGCCTTGAGCCGGTTGTTCTTCAGGTTCGTGAGCGTCTCAAGCATGAACCTCGTGCGGCTCCTGCCAACTCATATTTCAACATCAGCAATCACATTCCAGCGAACAAAGGTTGGTAAGAGGTTCAGCAGACGCACGATACGCGAGCAGCGTCCTGCGACTCCGTCTGCTTTTGCACGGCGAGCACGATGTCCTTGAGCGCGGTCGGGTCGTCCGACCTGAGCTGCTGTCCGGCACCTATTCACCCCCTCGCTAAACCATCAGCACTCATAAAAACACGCCCAGTCCCCCGGAAGACACAACGCACTCCGCAAGATGCGCATGAGCCCCTCCACCTCCACCTCCGCCATCCCGCGCTCGCGCTCGCCCTCCGCGCCGATGAGCGCGCGCACGAGGTCGTACACGAGCAGGCACGACACCACGCCGAGGTTGTACAGCTCCGCGAGGAGCGAGAGGAGGTTCAGGGACTCTTTCCCGCCCTCGTTCTCTTCCGAGGTGGAAGAGAGAGGGCGCGAGTCGAATTGCTGGATGAGGGTCTGGACGAAGTGCGCGGCTGCGAGAGGGGTGAGGTGTGAGCGGGTGGTGAAGGGGAGAGAGGGAGGGGGCAAGCGCACCAAACTCGATACCGATTATGCGGTGGAGGGCGGAGACAAGACCGGCGTAGAGGATGGTGAAGGAGTCGAGCATGTTTGCACGCGTGGAGAGCGTGGACAGGACGAGGCGCGAGATGGTGGTGGTGACATCTGCGGTAGGCGTCAGAGTGCGGTCCGCCCATCACAAGTACAGCCTGCGAAGCGGACGCACCGTGCCGAGGATGCGAGCGGTACAGCGCCTCGAGGCCAGTGAGGATGGAGTCGATGTTGGCTTCGCTCAGCCTGCAATCCAAAGTCAGTGTTACTCCTGTGAGAGGATAGGCACCCTGCGAATGACTTCAGTGCCGCACCTATTCAGCAGACCCTTCGCTGCCTTCTCCAGCCGAGCCAGATCCTCTGCGCGTTCAGGTGTCTCCTGTGGAGCAGCGGACGCCGACGCCGATGAAGCGGCGGCGGCGGCGGCGGCGCGTCGCATTGCGGGGGGGACGTACTTGGCGGGTGCGGAGGGTTGAGCTGGAATGCGCACTGTGGGTCAGGCTTCTCGCAGGGAGATGAAACAGTTTTTCGAAAAGGGAAGACGTACCAGGTGCAGCAGGAGTCGAAGCGTCCGCCAGCGCTTCAGTCGAATCTGGTGCGCCAGCGTCTTCGTCGTCGGACTCCTCCTCGTCGCTGATGCCCCCCCACTCACCGCCGAGGTCGGCATCCGCGTCCTCGTCGCTGCCCGGCTCGCTCTCCTCCTCATCCTCTTGGTCTTCATCGCCTTCGCTCTCGCCCTCGCTCCCCTCCTCATCCTCGCTCTCGCCACCCTCGCTCGGCTCGCTC
Organism: Basidioascus undulatus; assembly: GCA_000826855.1. NCBI lineage: Eukaryota > Fungi > Basidiomycota > Geminibasidiomycetes > Geminibasidiales > Geminibasidiaceae > Basidioascus > Basidioascus undulatus. The sequence goes on from JTLS01000510.1 coordinate 7,232, forward strand.
TCGCTCTCCCCGACGTCCGTAACGATGTGGTCCAGGTGGTCGAGCAGGTCTGTCGCCGCACCGCATTCCACCCCCTTCCTGCATCAGACACGCCTCCCGCACATTCCCCAGAGCAATCCAAGACGCACCGTCCAAACCGTCGTCCTCCCCATCCTTCTTCTCCCCTCTGAGCTTGTACTCCAACCAAGCGATCTCATCATCCTCCGGGTCGCCCATGCGTCTCCTCTTTCTCGCCTTAGACGGCTTCTCCATCTCCGCCGCAAGCTTCTCGAGCGCGGTCCGCTTCGGCTTAGGCTGCGCGGCCGGCGCCTTGGTGGGCTTGCGCTTTGCGCCGCACTCGGCGGGGGTGGAGGCAGAGGAGGTGGGTTTCGAGGCTGGCGGAGCGCGCTCGCGGCCAGTTGTGCGAGCGTCGTTGGGGTCAAGGGCGCGCGTGGGCTGGGGTGGGCGCCCGCCAGAGAAGAACGACGCCTTCGCGGCCTTCTTGGATGAGCGGGCGTCCTTCCTCGCCTCCTCCCGGCCGACCACTCCGCCGCCGCGCTTGCCCGCGCGGCCGCCATGATCGCGCTGGTAATTTTCTGTGTGTTTCTCATTGAGTTCCCAGGGGAAAAGGGATACAGGAGAAGGTAGTATTGCACACCTGCTTCCTGCTCGTCCAGCTCGGCCCTGAGCGCCTCGGGCAGGCGCGTCGTGCTGCTTGTGCTCGCACGGGGCTTGCCCGTGCGCGTACGGCCTGAATGGCCACCGCGTGTACCTACCATAGTAGTGAGGAAATAAAGTGGATAGTTTTGGGGGAGAGTTTGTGCGTTGGTGGAAGACCCGAAGGCAAGAAGCCGACGAGAAGGGGCTCGCGAAGTTTCGTGGGAAAAGCGTGGCGAGCACCTTGCCTGTTATCTGTCACCTGTCAAGTGGCAAATGCTGTTGCGGCATTGCTTCAGTGTGAGCGAGCTGGGATTACATTAACCTTCGTCTTCTGGATGTGAGGGTCATATGTAGGCATGCTGTTTCTTGAAAGTTACCTGAGAAAGGGCAGAATTAGTGCGTGAACCCTGCAGAGCATCATGACAGTCGTCCGAGAGGATCGCGAGCGTCTTCTTTCGTCATGCCATCATCGTCCTTTCACTGTGCCCTGCGGCTTCCAGTCGCCCATACCGCACGACGAGCAACCTGCCCACGTTTCCAGTCTCTCAGATCTCTTCCATCAACACGCCCATCAACCTCTCACACGACAAGGGCGATCTCGACTTCAACGAGGATGGCGTCGACGCAAGCTGCCCCCGGCGTACCGCCCGGCGCACGCAACCGCCTCGCAAAGGCCAAGTCGCCTTATCTTTTGCAGCATGCTTCGAATCCGTGAGTTCATATGTCGTGGATGAGTCCGGAGACCCTGCGGCTGAAGGTGTGGGTCGAAGGGTCGACTGGTACGAGTGGGGCCAGGAGGCCTTCGATGCCGCGAAGGAGCGGGATGTTCCCATCTTTCTTTCAATCGGTTATTCTGCGTGCCACTGGTGCCACTCAATGGCGTCCGCGATTTATCTATAAATTGCAGGTAGTCAATCGCTCACACAATCCACGGCGTCGTACAGTCATGAGTCGTTCGAGAACCCGGCCATCGCCCAAATCATGAACGAGAACTACGTGAACATCAAAGTGCGTCATTCTCCTCATTCACATTTCACAGATATTCTGACAGAGAAAGACAACGCACAGGTCGACCGTGAGGAGCGGCCGGACGTCGACAGCCTGTATATGCTCTTTCAGCGTACGCACCGTTGCAACAGCCTGTTTGACACCGTACTGATTTTACATTTCATTTTTCTAGAGGCTACGAGCGGACGTGGCGGATGGCCTCTTTCTGTCTGTAAGTAGTTCGTCGAAGCCAGCTCAGACTTCGGTAGGGTTGAAAAACTCCCCGAAGTCCTCACCCCCGAGCTTCATCCCTTCTTCTCCGGGACGTACTGGCCCCCGCGCGGCTCGCTCGGGCGCCCCGGTTTCCCAGACGTCCTGCAGCGCATCGCGCAAGTCTGGCGAGAGGACCCCTCGAAGGTCCGGGAGTCGGGCGCCAGCGTGATTGCGCAGCTGGCCAAGCTCTCATCCGTCTGTCCCATTTGCCTCCCTTTCTCTCTTCCGCTGCTTTAAGAAACTTTCTCATTATTGTGTGATATTATAGAGCTCCGCCAGCTCCTCCACCCCCGCCGACGTCGACCCGCCCATCAGCGCGTCCAAGATCTACGCGCACCTCTCGCAGCGCTTCGACCCACGCCACGGGGGGTTCTCCACCGCGCCCAAGTTCCCCTCGCCCTCGCAGACCCTGCGTTTCTTAAGCCGGTACGCAGCGTACCTCGCCAGCGAGAAGACAGCCGGGAAGGTCCTTCCCCCGGGCCCGGCTGGTGCGGCCGAGCGCAAGGAGAGCAGCGCGAGGATGGGGCTGAAGACGCTGAAGGGGATGTGGGAAGGGTGAGTGAGCGGGGTAGGAGGGATGTGGAGGGGAAACTGATGGGATATGCGGGGGGGTAGCGGCATACATGATTGGGTTGGGAATGGATTCTCGAGGTACTCGGTCGACGAGAGGGTGAGTTTCCAGCCATCTACATCCCAGTACTGACACTTTGCTCATCCGGACACACTGTCGGGGCAGTGGCACCTTCCCCACTGTAAGTCTTATTTACACCAGACCGCAGAACCGCTAACGCAGACGCTGCCCCGGAACAGTCGAGTAAGTATTCAGCGCTGCCCTCGCCCCTTCCAACACTTATAACAACAAGCGCTGACAATCCCTCAGAAAAATGCTGTATGACGAAGCGCAGCTCATCTCGTCCGCGCTCGAGCTCGCGCTGCTCCCGCCCAACGTCGGCCTGCTCAACGCCGAGCGTGAGCTCCTCTTCGACTTCGCGGCGGACATCATCCGCTACAGCACGCGGGACATGGCGAACCCTATGGGCGGTTTCTTTTCCGCTGGTAGTGTTCGAATGCTCTTCTCCCTCATGCCCGACGTTGCTCATGTGGTGCGCTTTGCAGAGGACGCTGACAGCTTTGAGAAGTACGGCGACACGCACCCGAAAGAGGTTGGTCCACGTTCGAGACTAGTTCAGAGCGGAAGGGCTAACATTGGGGATGTGACAGGGCGCATTCTACGTCTGGACCGCTCAGGAAATCGACGATGTACTAGCCCCGCTCGAGAAGGCCGAAGGCGTCGGCAAAGGCCCGCTCACCCCGGCGGACGTGTTCAAGCACCAGTTCGGTGTGAAGCCGGACGGGAACGTCGATCCGCAGTATGACATCCAGGGCGAGCTTGTCGGAAAGGTAAGGTAATGTCTTATGCTGTGCGGTTGCTTGAATAGAACGCTAATACAGTCTCATCCGGCAGAATGTTCTGTATCTCGCCTCACACTCGGACGAGACGGCCCTCGCAACCGGGCGGAGCGTCGAGGAGGTGGACAAGATCGTCTCCGAGGGTCTCAAGATGCTCAAAGACTACCGCGACACGAAGCGCCCGCGGCCGCACCTGGACGACAAGATCGTCACTGCTTGGCAAGGACTCATGGTGCGTTGCATTAATTCGGTCTGAGCAAGACGCAAGCTCATGTCTTGACCGTCTTTACGTAGATTTCCGCGCTCTCCACCGCCTTCACGGCCTTGCCGAAGCGGTACGAGACGCTGGCAGCTCAGGCGCTGTCGCTCGCCGAGTCGAGCGCGCTGTTCGTCAAAGCCAATGTGTACAACAAGGAGACGGGCGAGCTTAGGCGCAGCTGGAGGGAGGGCCGTGGGCCGTGAGTATTTCCAAGTTCCATCGCTGTTTACCCGAACGCTGAAACAGGCTTGCTACAGGGTCGGACAAGCGGACGACTATGCTTTCCTCATTGACGTGCGTAACACCAGGCGGATTGATAGAGAAAGACGTCTCATCTCTTTGCTAACAGGGCCTCATTAACCTCTACCAAGCCACCGGGAAGGAGGAGTACGTCACTTGGGCGATCGACCTTCAAGCGAAGCAGGACGAGATCTTTTACGACCATGAAAACGGCGGCGTGAGCTTTTGAAACTTTCCGAGAAGCATCTTCGACGCGTACTGACAGTGAATTATCCCACAGTACTTTTCGACTGCGCCGGACCCGTCCATCCTTATCCGTCTGAAAGACTTCCAGGTCATTATCACGCTCATTCTGCTACCTTCAGGCTATGATTGACACGCCCAGATGATCAGGACGGCGCCGAGCCCTCTGCTCTGTCCGTGACGCTCCTTAACCTCGAGCGTCTGTCCGCATATGCGGAGGACAACCACGTTGTGTACAGCGAGCGCTTCGAAGGCGCGGTCAAGGCGAACGCAGCGATGATTTCGAAAGCGCCGCATGCGCTTGCGACGAGCGTCAACGCGCTGCTCGACCGCTTTGTTGGGCACAAGCAGGTGCGCCAACCTTCCCAATTTCCTATTCTTTTCAAACGACACTTACCATCGCACCCACAGATCATCGTGACGGGCCAGCAGCGCGACCCGCGGACGCAGCAGCTGCTCGCGGCGGTCCGCAGCCGCTTCATCCCCAACCTCGTTCTCATCCATTTCGATCCGACCGCTCCGCCCAAGCAGCTCGCCGAGAAGAACGCAACGCTGCGCTCGCTGATTGAGAGCAACTTGGAGGGGGAGGTTACGCCCAATGTGCGGGTGTGCGAGAACTTTGCTTGTGGGCTGCCGGTTACGGCCCTCGAGGAGGTGGAGAAGGTCATCGCCTGAGCAAAGGAAACTCATGAATCGCTTGATTCTGTGATACAGGCTCTGCAGCGTTATTTTTTGTGCAAGGAGTAGTTGAAGCCGGGCTTTGCGCTTTCGTCCGGCAAGATCGTGGACTCCCAAAAGCTTCGTCCAGTGGTGCAGTCTGACTCTTCCTCCACCCTGCCGCGCTCTACAACAGTTAAAGAAATTACACCTCACTTACGGAGATGACGCGCGGATGCCAGTGTGAACGGTCGAGCTGCACCTGCTGCTATTGTTTGCCCGGCGACAACACTATTTCCCCGACCTCTCGCGTTTCGAAAAAAAGAAGTATTGAGATGAGCCAAGAATCTGGAAGTTGACGGGGGCGTATCCCGTGGCCGCTGATCCGTCCGCGAGAGTTCAAGGCACGCAAGCGGTGTTGGGCGCGCAAATTTGTCTGCTGCCGCTTGACTCCCGACATCCACAATCTCACTTACACCAGCCCTATCGTCGCAGACTCATTTTAGAATCAATACTGCATCGAGACGGTCGAGGTTGGTGTGACCCCCGAGGTCGGCGAGCTGTACGACAGCCCCTGCCGGCCCATCTACAACTACGCCATCATTTCGCCGCTCTCCTGCGGCATTTTCGACTTCAAATCGTCTTCAATCAAAGGCTTCTGAGTCGACTCTGTCACGGAGGAAGTCTGCGTCGTGCTCTACTCAAAGGCGACCTCCCGCCTCATGGTCTGCCGTCGCCCCTGGATGATGCACGTCTTCCCTCCGCTGGCGAAGTAAACGCAATGTGTTCCATCTCGTCCGGGAGCCCTCTTGGGCACGTCGAAATAGTCTTCCTCTACCGCGCCAAGCAAGGCGACGACTATACTCGCTCCGCTGCATCCAGCATCCCATGGATCCCACGCAACAAAAAAACAAAAAAATTGCTCTTCAGGTGAGACTTGAACTCACAACCTCCCGATTAACAGTCGGACGCGCTAACCAATTGCGCCACCGAAGATTGCGGCCTTTAGTCCCCTGAATATATTGCTAATCATTGTCCATTTGTAGTCCAATGTCCGAGCTGTTGGGCAGTAATATCGGGGGCGCAATGCTCAATCCGCTCTCCCTCTCGAAGCTTCGGGAGCTCAGCTGGAACCACACTAAGAAGCAATCAGCTGGTGGGGTGTCTATCAGGTTTTGCGCCGGGCTTCTCTCCCAGCGTTGCAGAGGATCAACATCGGCAGCACCTGGTCCGACGGACACGCTCTGAATGAGATTCTGGGACGTTTCGGAGCAAACCCTCGCCATCTCTCCATCCAAACGTTCGGAGACATCTCTGGAGTCACGCTCACTGACTGTCCTCGCCTCCGGTACCTTCATCTTGGCAAGCGACAACTCAGTCGGGGCAGTCCCGTTTTTGAGTTGGCACGCCCGTATCTCAGAATTCTTTGCATTAGTTTCAAGCGAGCTTGCAGGGACGTCAAAATCTCGATGTGTTTTTCAAGAACCTGTCTCCGTCGCGAACACCCCATCTTTTTCGGATTGAGCTCTTCATAGATGAGCGGGCGGAATGCTGGACACCAGAGACTCTGACGTGGTACAGCGAGATGGAGGGGTTGCTCGATGGAAAGGGTGTCGAGTTGTATTGTAAACATGCCCTTTCATGAGACTGTACTTGCATTGTCTTCATTCTACGCAACCTTCTTTCCTCTAGAAGTGATGTGTGCTCCTCAGCAACGTAAGCGTGTACGCTCCTCTCAGCCTAAGTGCCCCAGGAAGAGATCGGATTGTCCGGATTCAAGTTCATCTTCTCCATCTTTGAAGTACTATTGTGATACGCCTGCCTGCAGGTCTTGAGGATCGGCTCCTCCTGATTCGAGGCAAGAAATAAGCTTTTCTACTGTGGATCCCGGATTAGCCAGGCGAAACTTGCAATGTCAAGGGAACATTGCGTCGTTGACAGCGCTTGAAGCGGGAACCTTTTGGAATTCTTGAAGTACTCCCGTAAACTGACCAAAGGAAACCAAAATTAGCATGAATGCACACCCATTCATGACGAAAACGCCCCACGCCGTACCTCTGCTCCGCTCCGTAACACTGCGAGTATGCCCTGCCATGCTTGCCCTCTTACCACAGTCTCGCACGGCCACCTTCTGCAGTTCGTTCAGAATTGCAACATCGAACCAGTCCATCACCTCTCGACTCTCTTTCAACATGGCGTCTCCATCGCTGCTCCTGCTCCCCAACGAGCTCCTCACCGGCATCCGCGACGCACTCCCGGACCTGCGCGACCTAGTCGCCTTCTCCCACACGTGCATTCGTCTGCGGAGCGTCTGAGACTGGGACTTCCTGGTCTCTCGTACGAGTTCTATAACAAGTTCTGGGTGGCTCAAAGGCACTGTTTTTGAAGTTCGGCCAGGATCTGCGCCCCCTAGGACATTCTCCCGCGTTGGGAGGAAGAGTTTGTCGAAAGGGGCACTGTGAGTATGAACACTCTCAAGTCCCTCCAATCCCCAGGTGGTGCTTTCGCTGACTGCTGCATGAGGACAGCCCGAGGAGTTACTAGCGGACGGCAATTGGCCAGGCTGTGAAAATGATGCCGAAACTTCGATTACTTTACTCTCGAGCTGCCCGAGCAGTTTCCACTCAATTCGTCGCTGCTGTCTGCGCTGGCTTCATGCCGTTACTTGCGTTTCCTGGTCACCTCCATTCATCCCGCGCCCTTAACGTTCGACCGACTGGGCATTCCCAAACTTACCACGCTTGCATTGTGTACACTGCCACCTCCAGACGACAGCTATCCGCGTCGACCAATATTGTCGTCCTCGTCGCCATTCTTGCCACGCCCCTTCTTCTCATTGTCGTCACCGTGCTCGTCATCCTGTTTATCGTCCTTCTTGTGGTCCTCTTTTTCGTGCTTCTTATCACACTTCTTCTCAATTTCTTCTTATCATTATCCTAGTCCGCTGAGTCAGCAACCCGCTCAGACAGCACGACGCATTTTGGGGTGTGTGAGTGGATGAGAGAGGTTGGTGGATGGAATAAAGGATTGGGGGGATGGTATTGGTGGAGCGATTGGCGGGGGGGTTATATACTGGCGAGGAATGACGAAGCAGCTGATTCAGAGCAGGGCCCGCTGCGCTGCGCTGCGTCCAGGCTGCGTGACGGGCGGGCTGCGTTCGTCCCGCTTCTCCACCATACTTTTTTTTTAAAAACGCCTGACAGGGCTAGATACCGACTCCTTTGTGCCTGCGCTCCCGGAAGAGACTGGCTGCGAACTCATGCCCGTGCTCACCGCTCAAGTCTGTGCGAGGGTAGGCAGACTGAGCAAGTATTGGGCTACATGTTTTCTGGAGTTTCAAGCAGGACTTCTGAAGAGGGGCCCTTGAATTCGAGGATGCAAGGTGGTCGGGGACGAGAAGACCACGGCCGGCGCAGGGGTACTACTGGGCTGCGCTGTGGGGCTTGCTGCCGCCCAGAAGGCTACTCCGGAATTTGGCATGCTCAATAGGATATTCCAGTATGTTCACCGAAATGGTGGTTTGCCTGGAGATGTGGCGGATCGGAGCTCGAATGGAAAGCCCTGCCTCGAGAGTCCGTCTTCAGCGTGCGGCTGCGCCGTTCCACGGTTAACAGGACCTCTCCCAAGAAACTTTCACGAAAAGATCTACACCATTGCAGACAACTCCTTTTCTGGTAAAGATGCCATCAAGAGAGGAGTGCTTGTTGCATTTCAGTGCAACGACAATCTTTGGCAATCGAGTCTCGACCTTTCGCGTCACCGCGCGGCGACCGCGATTGATCTTCTCCGCTCGCCCTCGCGTGGGTAGACAGCCGGTCAACATCCACGCCTCGCGCGTGTCTCAACCTGCCATCTCTGCCTCCGCAAACGCTTGTACATCGCAAAAGAATGCTCTAGAAAAAAACAATACTGCTGAATTTGGGGTACGGCCTCCGTAAATGGACAAGTCTGGAACTGGGGGGAGCGCCGGGGTGCAGGGCGGATAGGGGCTGAAAATGAGGTACCGGCTAGACGAGCGGCCCCTTGCCATTCTGTTCTCCCTTGCGCACGCAGTATCGCAGCACGCAGCAGCACGCTCCGCTCCACTCCCCAACCATCATCTTCCACCTTTTACCGCATACGCACCCACGCACACAGTAACGACACGACAGACGACTTTTGATGACTGCCTTATACGACTCGCACACCGATATACACACACATACCCTCGCTTGCTCTCCCTCTATGCCGCCCACGACTCGATCACGAACCCGAGCGAGGGCACGGCGCCCGACGCTGCTCGGCGCTATGGGCGCGCTGGCACTTGCGCTAGCGGTCGCGGCGGATGGGGAGGAGAAGCTGGCTCGGTGCGTGTGCTGGCGGGGACGAGGCGGAAGGAAAGGGAGGAAGACGCTGAGTGTGTGTTGGAGGGTCGCTCGCAGCTGGCAGCATTCGTGGACCGCCCTCCCGCCGGACTCTGATACGCCCACACACCTCCTCGTCTACGGCGGCAAGACGTCCCCCTCGCCCGGCTCAGCAGGGCAGACCTCAGTCCGTGCCTCCCTCCCAGTGCTCCAGTCCCCGGCTTCCCCTCCCCTTCCCACCCCCTCCTTCTCGCCCCCCAGTCGTCCGCCCCCAACTCCGCCGACCTCCTTCTCCTGCCCCTCTCCGCCTCTTTCCCGCTCTCCTCGCCCCCCTGGAGCGTCCTCTCCCCCTCCCCCGCCGGGCCCCCAACATCCGACCACGCCCTAATCCCGCTCTCCCCGGACGGTGGATCCTCCTTCCTCCTCTTCGGCGGCCAGTCCTCCTCGGGCGTCCCCACCGGCTCCGACTCCGCGTGGGTGCTCAACCTGGAGAAGGATACCTGGGCGCTCTGGGCCGGCGAGGGGGACGAACCGCAGCGGCGTGTCGGGGCGCGCGGGGCGTGGTGGGAGGGCGAGGCGGTCGTTGTGGGCGGGGAGAGGGGACACCAAAGCGGGTTTGATTTCACGTCCTCAATCTCCTACTCCCCTTCCTCCAAGCGCTTCTCCACCTCCATCCCCGCGCTCCCCGCCGCCCTCTCCGGCCACTCCCTCAACTACCTCCCTGGCTCCCCCCCGGCGCTCCTCACCCTCTTCGGTGGGTCCACCACACCGTATCTCCTCCGGCCCTCCGCGCGCGCGTGGTTTGCGCTCAATATCACGAGCGGCACCGGCCCCGCCGCGCGCACGGACCACCTCGCGCTCGCCCTGGGCGGTGGGAAGGTGTTTGTCCACGGCGGGAGGAGCGGGCAGGAAGTGTTTGGGGACGCGTGGGTGTTGAGCGTTGATGTGGAGCGCGGGGAGGGGAGCTGGGAACGCTAGGAGAAGTGGGAGGGGGCGGGAGCACCGGGGAAGAGGTGGGGCCATGGGGGGGTCGTGGTGGATGGGAAGATCTTGATCGTGTTTGGTGCGTGGCGGTCTGCCTTCACCTCTAATTTCAGGTACTCATGAACAGCGCGGAATGGTGCAGGCTACGCCGATAACGGACCAGCAGAGACGACGCTCTTCTCGTACGACCTCGCGTCCTCCTCGTTCCTCACGTCCTTCGCCGCGCCCTCCCCTTCCTCCTCCAGCGCCGGCTCCGGCTCCGGCAGCAAATCGGGTTCCAGCTCGGGTTCCAGCTCTGGCTCCGGCTCGAACTCTGTCTCTGGCTCCTCTTCTGACGACTCGTCGTCTCCCTCCGACTCCAACTCGGGTTCCTCTTCCTCCGGCTCCTCTGGTTCCTCTTCTGACGACTCGTCGTCTCCCTCCTCCACC
>JTLS01000511.1:0-17688 GCA_000826855.1 Basidioascus undulatus
GTGAGGAATGAGGGGGGGGGAGGGGGGGAAGACGCACCGGCGTAGGAGGAGCGCGGTATGGAGAGCGTCTGTTCGTTGATTAGGACGACGCTGAGCTTGCGGCCCGTGTAGGACGGGGAGGACAGGCGCCGCTCGAGGTCGGCGAGCAGCTGCGAGGCCAGCGTCGTCTTGCCCGAGCAGGGGAGACCGGTGATCGTCACCAACGCCATGTCTGTAAGATATTATTGGCCAAGTTGGATTTGATAGAGGCGATGGACGTCCAAGATCAAGAAGTGCTACGGCTTTTTCCCAGGTCCGAGGTCCGCGTGCCGCGTGCCCGACGCGTCGAGCTGAGGCTCTCGTCTTTGCTCTTTCCCTCTGCTGTCTTCTGCCCGTCTCCGCTTGCTGCCCGCTCAAAAAACCAATTCACTATGTCCATAGTCTCCACGCCGTCCAACACTTCCTCCGGGCTGCTCTCGCTGTTCATCACCTCCTCCGACACCCACAGCGAGCGCCGCTTCCCGCGTTCCCTCACCCTCTCCCAGCTCAGGGTCCGTTGCGTCTCCATCTCTCCTCCCCCAAACCCCTACTCTTCTTCACTGACAACCTGAATTGGGGGCGATGGGGGAACCAGGCCAAGCTCGAGCCCATCACGGGCATCCCCGCCTCCGCGCAGCGACTCACGCTCCTCCCCGACGCGGATGCGCAGGCGGGCGCGCCCCTAGCGGGCGTGGAAGAGCTGACGCTCGAGCAGGCGGGCGTAAGGGAGCTGATGACTATCCGGGTGCGCCGTGATTCATTCTCCTTCATGATTGAGAAGAGAGTCCGAAGCTGAGTGGTTCGGGTGGGCGCGCAGGTCGAGGACTCCACTGGCGCGAGCGGACCGGCCGGCCAGTGGACAGATGTGAGCCAGGTGGAGAAGTATGAGATGGCGGATGAGGAGTACAGCAAGCGGCGGGGTGCGTCCTTCCTTCCATCTTCCGTCCTTCCCATTTCCGTCCTTCCCATTTCCGTCCTTCCTCTCCCCCGCGCCTCCACCCTAACGCTCCCCGCATCCCACCACCCAGACACCGTCCTCGCCTACAAGCGCGCACACTCCCTCTCCTCCCCCTTCCCTCCGCCAGCCACCACCCCCGGCCCCGCCACTTCTCTCCCCGCGCGGCCTCCCAATCCTGCGCTCCTGCAGCTGCACGCGCACCTGCACTCCCTGCTTTCCTCACACCTCACGTCCCTCACGCACTCGCACGCGCAGACGCTCCAGGCGCAGGCCGCCCTCCGCTCGGACCTCGAGCGCGGCGCGCCGGCGATGGAGGACGAGATGGCGCGCCTTGAGGCGGTGCGGGACGTGTGCGCGACGGTTGCGAGAAGGGTGGGGGAGAAGGTTGGGGAGGCGGAGGACGCGCTGGGGGATGTCAGGAGGAGGGGAGAGGTCGGCGTGGATGAGGTTGTGTGTGCGGAGACGGTTGTGGGGAACCAGTGAGTCCTGCTTTGGGTTGCACGCGGCGTGAGTCGAGAACGCTGCTGATGAAGTTGCGGTGGGAATAGGCTGCTCGATCTTATTGCGGAGGACCGCGCAATCGAAGATACCATCTATCACCTCGGCCGGGCGCTCAACACAGAGCGCATCGACCTCGACCGGTTCCTGCGCGTGCGTGCACTTCCCTCTCCCTCTCTTTCATCCTCCCCTCTTCCCTTCTCGCCCTCTCCCCTTCTCTCCTTCCATCTCACCTCCCGCCCCTGGACCACAACTAACGTCCCCGGTGCACGCGAACAACAGATGACGCGCGCGCTTGCGCGCGAGCAGTTCATGAAGCGCGCGCTGGCGAAGAAGATCCAGCGCGGGATGGAGGGCGAAGGGCCGGGCGCTGGCTTTGGGGGCGGGGCGGAGGTGGGATGGGCTTGAGCTGGTGGGAAGGTGGGCGGCTTGTTGTGAGGATTTGTCGGGCATGGATGATGGGAGTGCTTGGGACGTGCACGTATCGTGACGCTGAGTGCGTGAGATCGGTGGCTGCTGCATTGCTGAAGAAGTTACATCTCGCCGCCGCGGCAGGGTGCCGTCCTTCGTGGGACAAATTTGATGTGCAAATCTCGAGAACACGATTCTAGAACCACAAACTAAACCGTGCACACCTCGCTTCGTTTCATCGGCGTTCGGCCGTTTGGGGCCCCCCAGTACACAATCTGGAAGACATTAGCCCTCGCCATCTCAGACATTGATGATCTTCGTCGTTGCACGCCTCACCTGTCTTAAATTCACCGCCTGAAATGCACTGTGCCCACATTTTGCCCCTTGGACGTCTGCGGCTTGTTCGTCTTCTTGAGGGAGTTGGGGCGATGCCCACTCAGTCATCCTACAGAAGACCTTGCGCCTATGTGATATCTGCAGTTGTCTGGTTTTCCTAGTTTTCCTAGTTTACGAGGGGTTTCTTTGGGGTTCTCCGAAAAGTGTTCAAGCCTTTTGGCAGCCTGGGCGGCAGTAGGCCTTAGCCTCACAGCTTCCGGCTCCCATTTCGCCTCACAGCGCAACTTCACAGCTCACATCACGAACTTGGAGTTATGGAATTCAATATATAAAATATGAACAGGAAACTGACTGTAAATTCAGTGCATGGTGGGCGTGTCGCTTTCAGTTTTTAACATAGGACTGCTTCCAAGTATTTGTGAAGACAGCCCAGGCTTGATATAGCCGATTACCTGTGGGAACGCAGCAAAGGCGTATCAACGGAGGGTGTAGAGGTGCGTAATCTTCGCGAACAAAATTGAGGGTCACGGTAATGTTGGTCTCACGCGGTGTCACGCCGCATGACTACTGTTCCGTTATGTAGCTTGGGATCTGCTTGACCCTCGACGACAACAAACCCCCACACCACTTCTGACACTCATTATTTGTTGCCCATCCGAACCTACAAAAATTTCCACCATCTTCCTCCCGTTCTACATCATCGCTCATGTCATTAGCGAGGCCGCGGCGCCGCCGCACCCACTTGCGTACACGCGAGCCTCTGCCACCCTCTCCACGCTATGCTTGGTATCGCGCTCAGCCTACTTCATCGCTTCCAAGAGCCTTCTACGAATCAGTAGTACTGCGCAGAGAAGGAGGCTCACTCTCCCGTACCCCGTCGCGCGGAAACGCTGTGCACTCACTTGCGATGTGCGACTGCAGCACGCCGGCTCCATGGGCCCGCCCCGACGAAGCTGTCGCTGTGAGCTCGGCCCTCTAGTCATCGTCCGTAGCGTTAATAGGATCTCCGTCGCCTTGCTATCAATTACGATATGGCGTCCTGCCTAAGCATTGACGTGATCGAAGAGGGCATGGTACCGCTTATCTCTGCTTCTCGAAGAGCTTGTCTGGATGGACGAGACCGGCCACATTCCCAAACTCTTGCACCCTCAAAAGCTCCGCCGCTTGGCTTCCTACATGTCGTTGGCCCCAAGGACCGACTCAGACTTCGTGGCTGTCACAGACAATCTCGCCGGCCTCGAGGCATTCGTCTGTACTGGGCTCGAGACAGGCATCTCGACCTTTCTTTGCTCGCCGCCGTCAAATGAGCATCGCTTCACCCAGTTTAGGGCCGTCTCAAAAGCCTGCGCTGCTTTCTCCTCGACATGGATCCCACGTTGAGATTTGGTCTTGCTCGATTGCTTCACGCTCGGAAGTGGTGGCGCGAGCGCGGGAAGGGTGGACTGAATGACGTCGTAATTTGTGCGGCGGGGATTACGATGACGAGGATGGATTGGCCGGGTTGCTTATGACGCTTGCCGTGACGGGACTTTGTAAGAAGCGAAGGGATTCTCCTTGTTGTAATTGCGTTGTAACGGCGGGACAGCAGGCATAATCATTTAAGGGCAAAGAGAGACTGCAGTAGGAGATATCATTTGTCGTTTTGACCTGTGCTCAACACCAAAAGGGTCCAGGGGGTTGACTGGTACATTGAACAGGTGGATGAAAGCGGGCCGACAGGCGACAGGGGGGTTAGAGAGAGGGAAAGAGCGAGATGCATGGGACAAGCTGGGTGGACAACGGGGTTGAAGCGTCATGTTAGTTAGACGAGTGAAAATCACTCTGGCTCTGATCCTGATCATTTATACGCACAAAGCCTGTCCGCAGTGAGCCTACATGCAGCGGCACAACTGCGAGTGCGCCTCCATGTCTCTGTCGAGCCTCTACAAGGGATCTCTGTTGGAATACAAGGAAGCCGAACCAAGTCGAGCAACTTGTTTAAAATGCCGTGTCTCGCTCATAACCATTGGCTGAGGGGGAAGGAGCTGAGAATGCAGGAGCGGTGCTTCGAGGAAGTGCACGTGCGGACATCGCAATTGCAGCGATGCACAAGAAATACCAAGAGTGTTAAGCGTAACTCTTGATGGATGAACTATATCGGGGATTGACGGCAACTAGCTTGCTCTTCACTTGCACCGCTCGCCTTCACAGATGCTCATGCCACTCAACGGCGGTCCCGATGCTTGCGTCAGCCCTTACTCAGAACCGCACGCTCGAGTATGCGTCATGTGTTCGTCATGATTGGCATAAGGTGGTAGATGATGTACAGTCGGAGAGCGTGGCACGAGAGTGTCGTACTCGAAACGGGGGTGGGGAATGCGTGCGGGTGGGAGTCGGTCAAGAGCAAGGTATGCGATGCGATGAGGTGCGATTATGGTTTCCGGGGAAGGAGTCATTATGCTATGCTATAATGGTCGGAGAGGACGAATGCGATGCAGCAGCGTGTAGCGACCTTACGAGTCTACCTGGACATTCTGCCCTGTCATGCCCAGTGGCTGTGGTGCGGAGTACCTCCCTATTTAGCTCACCCCAGCCAAGTCCTACTTCGACAAGTGAGCAACTCACCCATAATGCCCCTTCAGCCCCATTCTGCACTTCTCGCAGTCCGCCCGCGGGCCCATCGTGTACTTGAGCCCGCCCATCCGCCGCGCAGGCGAGCTCGGCGCAGGCGTGGGCGGGTGCAGGCTGATGCTCGGCGGGCCGAAGGGAAAGTCCGACGCGCCGCCGTGCAGGCCCGCCATGGGCGAGGGGAAAGGCGTGCGGTAGTGATGCGTGTGCGAGACGGGGTAGAAGTGTCCGTGGGTGGGCGAGGGGAGAGGGGTCGGTTGCGGTTGCGGGGGGGAGGGAAGTGTGAGCGGGGAGTTCAAGGGCGAGTGATGGGAGGAAGGGGAAGGGAAGGGGGATATACTTCAAGGGCAATGTTACCAGCTTCGCACGGAGTCGAGTCGGAACGTGCAAAGAGGATTGCCATCTCGAAGTTCGATCGCGTCGCACGCTGCTCAACACTGCTAACATTCACTTTTGGGCCCGGTTCCGCTCGAACCGCTCGTTCTCGTCTCGCTGAGGCCCAGAGGCTCTTCGTCCTCGCACTCCGCGTCGAGCGCATGCAGACTTGGACTCATCATGCTCCGTAACATTGACATCGCGCTTCGCTGCTCGACTCTTGCACTCATAGCCGTATCCTTCGCTCGAGCGTATTCGAGCACCCCATCCCTCGCTTTCGGACACTCGACCTTGTGCGCCTTCATCCGTGGCCTGATCGTGGCGTACTCGCCTGAGATGCTCGTTAAAGCTGACATGACTTTGAAAGCGTCGACATTGGGCGTCGTTGTTCGATCATCCTTTGGCCTCCGTGTTAGACCCCGATTGACCTGATGATACCAAAAATCCAAGCCTACGCGAATGATTACGACCTCGTTGCATCTGCTCGTTACAGCGCCATTCGCAGCTGAGTACCATAGGTGCAGCCGAGTACTGCAGGCCTTTCGGGATCGACATGTCGCAGATGTTACGTTGGTGCTTATTCGCCTCCCTTCACGATTAATGATGCACGCAGTATGGTCTTGGGAAACGGTCCTCGTCCAGTCCGGTCCACAGGCGAGCTGGTGGTCCTTCGTCTGAACCAAGACCGGACTTATACTGAACGGAGGTTCGAAAAGGTCCAAGCATGGAGATGAACCATTCCGAATATTGGTAAACAGAAAACTTCGAGTTGTTTGACATGCGAAAAGTGGATTTTCGAATCCTCAATGCAGAATGCATTCCACGCTACCGAAGCGAGGCTTGCAGCGCAGCTGCTCCCAAAGAGGTTACACATCGAGGCGCTTGCTTGCATGCAGAACGACAGGCACGCTGACCATTCACAGTGCAAGCGAATCTATGAGATACGACATCTATTATGGGTAAGACGATGACATGGGGACCAGAAGTGAGGAAGCGCGTGCATAAGTGGGAAGCGCTGAGTGTGGCTGCAGCCGCTCAGCGCGAAGAGAACTTGAGGAAGCGCGCCGCGACGATAGTCAGAAGGCAGTTAAAGACTACGTAGCAAATGAAGATCCTGCGATGAGTGGAGAGTTACCCTTCATCAGCGAACATGGCAGGGGGGAGGCGACGGCAACGACGCAACACTCACCCCAGATCCCTCCAACGATCGTCGAAGCTAAAGCCGAGCGGGACATAGAAGTCGTCACCTGGAGTGGGATAGGATATCAGTTTCTCTGTCCACGTAAAGCACACGCGTGAGGCGCGCACCCATGGTGTACTTGCAGTAGCCGCAGTCAGACGTGGCGGACGGGTCGCGCAGGTATCCTACAGAAACAAACACCTAACTCAGTTAGATGCCAGGAAAACTATGTGCAAATCGCGTCGAACACGCACCGCCCATCGCGTCTACGAACGCCCCTGACCACGACTGACATGTGGACCCGTTAGGCGGTTGGAAGACGGCCCACTCGGACTCGGCGCAGCGGACGACCAGACCGTGCAGTTCCGTGACCGTCATGCCAGAGATCAACCTCGTGAACGGATTAAGGGGTAGACTCCAGCTGCGCCAGAAGCTAGAAGTGGAGGAACGTTAGCGGGGTGCGTAGAGGAAGCGAGGGCGGCGGGGTGCGTAGAGTAGGTGCAGAAATTGCTGCAGACGCACTGAGGCATGTTAGGCGGCGGAATGGCAACTCCGCAGAAGGTACCGGAATAGATCATGATCAGAGGGTTGAACCTGAAGGAAGGTATGTTGGTTGCCGAGAGCTGGATGAAGGGAAGCTCCGAACTCACAGCGCGGCGACGAGCACGGACGGACTGAACGCCGCAACGGCCTGCGCGAGCGTAACGCTGTAGAACTCGGTTATCAAGAGAAGGAAGAACTGGTACGCGTTGTAGCAGTCAGTAAATGATCTGAATGTTTGCTGGAAGTGCGTCACAGTCGCACGCACCGTGTAGCCAGCACGCGACGTCTCGGTCGAGAATCCCGCCGGGCTGCGGGTAATGCGCAATCAGCCACGACTGCGGTAACAAAAAAATGGTGCAAAATTACTAATAGATGAGGAGGAAGAACACCACGCCGCACTGCCACGGCCGTTGTCAGTCGCGCAGGAGGTGGCCTAAGAAAGGGGGTGGGCTCACAATCAGGCTGTTCGGCGTCTCGCTGATAATTTGGGAGAGTGCGAAGACAACAGACGAATACATCTGCGCGTTTTCACAGGATGGGCCTTGCATTATTGGTGTGGGAAAAGACGCGGACAAACCTTAGACGAGTCTTCTCCTGTAGTTGCACGAAGGTTGTGAACATTTCGCATGTAAAGCGGGCAACGATGAAGACGTACGCTGAAAGGTCATCCGGGCTGCGATATACGCCGGCTGCGAACGAGGAAAATATCAGGAGTGAGTGAGGCAGCGTGGGCGTCAACAGCCGTTGGCGACTTGCCTCCGTCTGGGCCAGAATGAGCGCAGGTAAGATCGTGCAGACAAAGATCACGAAAACACGGTATTGAACGTCTTGCACAGCTGCAGTGCAATTCTCGTTTCAGCCGGAAAGGTCGGAAAGGTCCGTGAAATAGTACCAATACGTACCGTTCCCGAGCATGAGGAATGTAAGGCCTGTGAGCACGGGAACCGAGCAATGACTGAAGAGACGCGTAAAGAGGTAGTCCGGCATGCTGTAATCCGAAGCCCATCAGTATGGGAAAGATAAGATATGGCGGTTGACGTACCGCCAGAACGAAATCAACGTTCGGTGGGTGACGACGGAAAGCTGGTACAGGAACGGCTGGGCGTCTGAATGTTACAGCGCCCCGTCAGTTTCCTTCCCTTCCACTGCAAGTTGCAGCTACTGCGGCTTACATTCGCCAGCGTCGTCCTCGCTCTCGCCGTAGTCCGTCGCGAGCGCCTCCTCGTTCAGCCGAATGATCTCGCGCTTGTTCTCCTCGAACTCGGGCGACTCCCGGTAGATGTCGGCCCAATCCTTGTCACCGACTGTGGTTCCACCATTTGTGCATTAGGAGAATGTCTGAGGCGTGGCCGCAGCACTTAAACAAACATACCCTGCTTCTGGCTGCCGGCGCCGATGGCGTCGAGCTGCAGAGACCGATAAGTCGAGAGTGGGCGATAAAGGCGTGTGACAGCATCTTACCATGAACTCGGCAGGGTTCGCGTTCCCCGGGCAGACGGCGCCGTATCTCGCGAAGTAGCTGTGTAACCATTTTCACTGTCAGTCTTCAAGCCACTTGAGATTCAATTATTACATGCCTAGTCAAGTGATGAGAGTCCTTGCCGATGTCTCCGAAGTACACAATGTTTCCACCTGCGCAGTCCGAGGCAGTTAGCATACATTCCGTAAAGTACTCGACGAGACATACCGCGCTGCAAAAGGAGAAGGCGGTCGAAGTTCTCGAACAAGAGGGCGCTGCAACGAAATAATAAGCGCTGACGGTAAACAATTGCAGGCGTGGCAACACTTACTTTGGCTGGTGAATTGTGCAAAGAATAGCCTGCCCAGCAGCTGCGAGCTTGCGGAGGAAGCGGACGATGCTGCAAGTCATTGTGCGTGAGCCGCTGTACAGAATGCAGGCCATCGAGTGCACATACTTGTAGGCAGACTGTCCATCGAGACCGGAAGTGGGCTGGAATAATAGCAAGTCAGTCAAGCTCATCAACAGGGTCTGGGCGCAGGCACCTCGTCGAGGAAGAGCAGCAGCTGGGGCTTAGCAGCAAGCTCGACGGCGATAGTGAGACGCTTGCGAGCCTCGACACCGAGACTGATAGTGCGAGCGAGCGGCCGTTAAGGAGACCAGGGACCAGGCAGCGGATAACCCAAGTGCGATACAGCACGTACCCTGCACCGGGCATGCCAACCTGTGCATCGGCCAGGTCTTCCATTTCGAGCAGCTGGATGATTTCCCTGTTGATGCAAGAAGTAGATTGAGACCATGTCAGCCCTCAGCAAGCAATCCAACAATGACGACGTAGCCCAGCTGCGACGTACTCGACGTAGTCGTCCTTCTCGGCCTTCGAAATCTCGCGGGGTTGCTAAATCCTGATTGAAATCAGTACGCATGACCTAAAAAATGTCAATAATGCCACAAAATATCACCCGAAGATACGCGGAGAAACGGAGCGCTTCGCGCACAGTGGACGTCCACTCATGGCGGTCTTGCTGTTCACAATAGCTGTAGCGACTGGCTCAGAAGAAGCTACGTTGAGGTTGAGTTCCCGAACAACACTCACGCAGTACCACGCTGGAACGCCTTGTCGATTGGCCGACCCGCGACTCTCAGCTCTCCGGTAACAACGCCGATGCTCTTACGGTTCGCCAGAACGTCCTATATTATCTCGCACGAGTGAGTCAGCTGCTACGGAGAAAACGAGAATGGGTTTGAAATACCCACAAGCAATGTCGTTTTGCCAGCGCCGGACGAGCCTGTCAGACGAAGTACTCATGAGCAAAAACGGTCGTTTGATGTAGAGGTTCGTGTTCGGTCGTACCCATGAGAGCGGTCAGCGTTCCAGGTTTGACGTAACCGTAGACGCCTTTGGAAGAACAAATATTAATCAGCTTCGGAAGTTCGGGGAGAGGCGAGCACGATACCATTCAGCAGTTGCCGCGTGCCACCTGGAACTGGAACCGTGTAGTTCTGTTACAGGAAGCGATCGCATGCCAGTCAGTAATTGGACCTGTAGTTAAATGGGCAACGACTTACGAGGTCGGACCAAGTAAACGGCTTCTTGGTCTTGATGAGGTCTTCAAGATCCTGCTTGGCCTCTCCCTTGCGGAAGGCGATCTTCCGCACCTGCAGTCGGGCGTTACGAACCTTGGTGTCGGCGTTCTCGTCGGCAAATACGGTGATGGCAGCTGCGTGAGCCCCATGCTTGACACGCTCGATGAGGAAGCACTCTGGAATATGTGGGTCAGAACGTTTGTTAAATGGCGACGCAGGAAGGTACGCACGCAGGGCCTGGAAGGCAATGTAGAATAGCTGAAGAAAACAGTACAGTCAGCGCCGTGTCCCACCTCGATGGGATAAGCATTGCTCATACACAAAGGATTCCGAAGTTGCGCCACAGCTCGTCAGGCCGGTAACCGAACGCTACGGACATCCGCCAGGCGACTTTTAGCCGTGATCGCGCTGAGTTCTGAGTTAAAGCACTTACCCGCACGAATGTAGTCGACGCCGGGGACGATGGGATTGCCAGGGCTGGAGCCCTGAAGGGTACAGACCTGGTTGGGCCCAAGTGTTGCGGGGTAGTCGAGACCCGCAATAGGGGAGGGCGTTATGAACGTGCCGTCGCAGAGGAGATTGACGCGTGAGAACCTGTTTATGCAGCAGAGAATTGAGTCAACTACTGCTCGCAAAGCAGTATAAGCAATGGCTCACTCATTCTCCATGAGAGCTGAGAACCCGTAGTTGATCGGGTTCAGCCAGTAAATCCTGTTCGCAGTGGCTAGAGTCAGTCAAATTTACTTCAGTGGGTAGCCACCTCGGGACTCACCAACCCAGCCAGTCTTGCATGGCGAAGTGCGGGATGAGATAGCCGCCGTAACTGAGGGGAGAACGTCGTTAGTACTGCATTGAGATGATGTCAGCACTGTTCAGGGAAAACACGAACAGCAGCATGAGCATGACCAGGACGCTAGCAAGACGGGATGCGACGTCGTAATTTTGGCAAACCACCCCAACTTGCGAAAGCATACAACGTAAGTCTCCGAGCAGTCGGAAATCATCCTGTTTACTTACTGGAGCGGAAGAATGCGGACATGGCGAGGAAAGTCTGCAGGTTACGACAGAATCATCAGCTGCCGTCTCCATCAGCGCTGTGGAAGGGAAATAACGTACCGTGTAAATGATCAGGAAGAATGTGAAGAATGCTCCAGCGCTGAGGGCCAGGCCAGCGAGGAAATAGATGATTATGGAGAACAGCATAATCCTGTCCGACATCAAGCAACAAGATGAGCTGCAGAACAATGGATGGCAGTCGTGAAAGAGTGCACGCACTGGGACGCCGTGAAGGGTATATCCGCAGCCACTGTGGAAAAAAATCAGCTCAAGTGGGTCACCAGTATGTTCTGGTCGAACGTACTGCCCTGTAGGCACACAGCTGTGATCGGCAAATCAGTGCACAGGACGATGCGAGAGAATGACGAACCGCCAATGCCAACGCTGCAGGCCTGTAAAACTTGAATTGCGTCTGCTTGTAGAGGATCGGACGACCTTGCATTTGCTGTGCGGAGAGAAGGGGCAATTGGTGCAGGAGTGAGCATCGTACTTCTACGCAGTGCAAGAACGGCGACGTGAAAGATGGAGACCAGGAGCCTACGCTTGGAAGTTCTGAGAAAGCGTTGAGGCTATTAAAGAGTAGCGCAATGAATAGACATCCACCGCGAGTGAAAGCTCCGGATGCGGTTTCGGGCTGCTTGAAGTAGACCGTCCCGATGATGATGGCTGGGCAAGCTTGTCAGACGGGACAGGCGGATTGCGTGGAGCTCTGAATGGCACGCACCGACGGCGATCGCGGTCCCGAAGGAAGTAGTCAGACCAAAGTGGTCCTGGCGTTTGAGGATAAGCTGGCGCTTGGTGAGAGCAAGGACTTGGCTGTTCAAGAATCGTTAGCGCCCAACGCAGTCGCGCGACGATAAGGCGAATGCGAACGTGAGGAAGCTGCTTGTGTATGGAGACTTCTTTGGAACACCCTGCGAATATCAAACGCTCAGCCGTATGTAGAGGAATATGACGATAAGCCGGTGCGGGATTCTGCGAACCTTGCGCTTGCTCTCGAGAACGGCGGTGCGGAACCTGGTGAAGGGGATCAACTAAGTTCTCGACACCAAGAAGCAATACAGCACGTACTCCTCCTGGTGCCGCAGATCCTCTTTGACAAGCTTCGTATACTGTTCCCGCTCGTCCGCCATGACCTGGTAGAACTTGGACGCGCGGAACGCCTGCTCCAGCTGCTCGGGCGTCGACGGCACATTCGTCTCGTCGCGGCCATCTGCGAACTGGCGCTCGTTCGGGTCGGTGCATCCCGTGAGGTAGTCGGCGGTCGTCTGGCGCGGAAGATCGCGGAAACCCATTTCGAGCAAGTACTTGCGGGCCTTCTTCGCCGGGCCGAAGTAGACCTGGCGACCGCTGTCGATAACGAGGACCTTGTCGAACCTGTTCCACAGCAAGCAGTTCTTATCAGCTATAACTCAATAAAGATCGATAACAAGCGTGATTAGACTGACTGCTCGTAGATACCCTCGCCGGCCTGATACAGAGATACAACTGGCCAGCACGACCGTCAGATCAACCCCACAAGCAAGTGCGTCAGGAACGTACAGTTCGTCATTTGGAACACGTCAGTCAAGATGCGCAGTGACTTAGCGTAGTCGAGAGCAGTGGAGGCGTCCTGTAATGTACACCGTCAGATTTACATTCGCTGCCGACAGGTTTACACAGAAGCGCACCAGACCGCGAGTCGAGTTATCCCAGCTCGAGACGCAAGCCGACGCCGCGAACTGCTCAGCGATCGACACACGCTTTCTTTCACCTAAAATAGCTCCCGCATGAGTCCACAAGACTCCGAGATACGAAGGTGATGATTTCGGCCACACACCTCCGGACACGCCTCGAACAAACGCGTCACCGACGAGCGTTTGCGCAGTGTGCGGCTGAAAAAGAGATACAGCCTATTCAGCGCGTGCTTTGATGTAACCAAATGCAAGAACGCACGATATTGAGCATCTTCAAAAGCGTGTCCGCGACGGTTTTGCGGAATGCTACCGAAGACTGTCCAGGAAGACGCTTGCCGGGCGTCTTCGTCGAGAGCGCGAAGTCGAGCGTCTGAGCCACGGTGAGGGTCGCGATGTGCACGTCGTCTGTGCGCGGAGAAAGATAGTGAGCGTTTATTACTGCACATCCTCAAATGGGTACACTCATACCCTCCTGGTTGTACAGCGCTGCAAGACAAACAAGCAGAGTCAGCCAAGTGATCTTCAGCATTCTCATCATGGACAAGAAGACGAACTCTCTCCGGCAAACCGCTTCTTCATGACGTCCGCGCCGATGCCAGCATACTCGACGTCCCCGCCGACGCCAAGGAAGCCTTCGCGCTGGTTCGCGATGACCTTGAGGAATGTCGAGCAGCCTGAACCCGGGCGGCCGAGGACGAGAACCATCTCGCCAGGCTTCGCCAAGCCATGGAAGTTGTGCAGGATCGGCTTGGTGTCAGGCTTGCTGGGAGCCAGGAGGCGAATGGGAGACATGACGAAGTCCTTGAACGCATCAGGGTAGGTGCGAAGACGGATCTTCTTGCCGCCATGGCCCTACGCCGCAGAGGGAGAAGTCAGAAATGGTGGACGATTTGCCATGAGAAACATGAAGACAAACGTGAACGCTCAGATCCTGTGTCCGGGACAGTGACATTCAGCCTCTGACAAGGCTCAACCGCTGAAATTATGCGTGTACTCACGGTCCATGCAACGCCGACGTGCTTGTGCTTGAGCCCAGCCTCATCCTGAAGCTTCGAGGTCTCTCGCATATCTGACGGCCCACGGTCAACCAGGAGACTATACAATGAGCACCGGGAAGCGAGACGTACACTCCAGCAGATCGAACTCTTCCTCCCCGTCCTGCTTCTCTGGATCGGTTCCCTTGCGAGTGGAGACTCGCGAGAGTTCGCGACGAAGCTCAGCGAACTGCTCCTCAGCGCGAGCAACGTTTACGCCTGAGGCCGAGTTCTCTTTCAGCTTCTCGTCGCCCTCGACGCTGAGTTTCTCGTTCTCGAGCTGCTCCATTTGAGACGAAACGACGGGCAGCGGGATGTCACCGCCGTCGACGACGGTCGGCGTACGCGAGATAACGCCCTCCGACATCAGTGCGCGAGCGTCAGAGGGAGCGGACGCGTTGAGATGGTAACGGTGAGGAACAAGCCGCGAGGACGAGCTTTCATGTGCATCAATCTGCCCCGAGGGCTAGCAAGTGGTGCCCCGCATGGCGAACCAGGCGTTTATCATTGCGATCCTCCGCGACACCGCCAGCTACTGACTGAGCCTCCACAGCCCGCGCGGTCGTATCGGCCGTGGAAATTGATCTCTGTCAGTGATAGTCTGCGCGTTCCACTAGTCAGGAGCTCGCCAAGCGAACAGCGAGGTCATGTTGCCTTGAAGATTCCAACAGTCCACGAACAGGTCAACTCAAGTCGTAAGGACGAAGTGACACCGGTCTTTTTCTGTGCGTGCCAGCGAGGCGAGGACGAGAAATTTACCTGCAACACGCGACGGGGACGCGATCGAAAGTGATCGAGACGGGAACGGCAAGAGCGGCAACCACGGGAAGACACGGCACAAGGGCAATCATCTCTGATCAAGACCTTACCAAATTTGCCGATCTGACCGGTGGAGGTGTGGACACGGCTTGACCTTCAAAAAATTTCAGCGACGCATTCTTCACCGCGGGCTATCGACGTTTACAAGTCAAAGCAGCGCTGATTTGGTATGGCGATGCGTACAGCCTGTCACGGTAGCGCGTAATTACAACAAGAGGTAAATGCAGTTCTGCACAGATTAGGCGGGCTGTCCAAGAAGATGCCTTGGAATAACCATCCGCGCACGGCTCAACTACCAAGTGCAGTCTATTGTATGAAATAGTCAGAAAGGCGAAAGATCTGTTGCTGTTGCGAGTGGACACTATCATTGCATGGATGGTTCGAGCCACTCGAATCGGTAGAGGATCAACCACTGCTTTGCATGTGTTCCCGAACGTTTTGCCCCGCAACCTATTGAAATATTGCCAGCAGGCATAGACAGCCTTCTACCCTCGCTGAGTCAGACTGGCGAACCGAGAGCGTATATGTGTCCGGAGCCCAGAAACCCCCACTCACAGTCCCTGTACTGCAAGTTGAGAAGGCTGCAATGCCCGTTACAGTTATCAGAACTATGTCCTCAAAGGCTTACTGTGCTGAGCACCGTGCCCATCACTACTGTGTTCCTACTGAGGTTTTATCGAGGGAAGTACCCGTCATCCTGTAATGTCCCGGTGCTGTTGAACGAGCGACCTGGATAGTGACAGAAAACGGCACCACAGATACGGTGACGTATATCCAACCATCATGCGAGAGAGATCGAATTGAGAGCATACTTAGAGATTATTAGCACACTCTTAGTACCGGCCTTATTACACACTCCTGCAGTGTCCCGCTTTGCTTCTTCACGAAGAGATCGGGACGCCGCGCTGTTACTTCTACGATGGCCGCGAGGATGAGAACCAGATAGGTTTCCGTACATATCAAGGGCAATACCACTCTGTGATTTTGGGCTTTCCTCCTTTCGGTGGGTTAAGTATCCAGATTGAACTGTGTTGAGATTAACAAGGTGGCTCCAATCATTGAATCTGGAAGGGCACACCTTAAGGCAAGCGCAGAGTCGGCACGGCTGAAGGTGAGAGCGATGAAGGTGATGAGGGGAAGAGAACAAGAGACGAACGTGGTAGGTCACTCTTTATGTATCACTGAGTGCCCAGGTGGAGGCGCAGGAGGCTTGCCGGTGTTGCACGGCGACACAGCACTGGCTGCCGTGCTACACGGCAGCCCACACGGCAAACTGCCGTGTTGCACGGCTGAGTTGCACGGCAAATTGCCGTAACACACGGCAAGGATCTGGGAAGGGGACTTTGACATGCTTTTGTAAACAGGCCCTTGGAGGCGCCGGCATATTGCCGTAATCCCCGCCGACATGCACGGCAGCGAGCACTACAAAGTTCATAGGACGTCCAATTGAGCAATGAGGTCTCCACCATGGCAGCCCGAGCGATCCATGAACCCGTCAGCCCGGCCATACCTCCCTTTAGATCCGTCGAATAGATGAAAATAACCCTTTAAGCTCCAGGGACTTGCTTCCCCCCAACTCACTCAGAAATTGTGGGCCGGGGAAAGGGAAAGGCAGGATCAGGCCTTACGGTGTGACGTTCCAAGAACGCATTCTACCAATCATGCGGAACGATAAGGAGCGAGTGACCGTCCCAAAGACATTTCGCTATCATGGGCGAGGGAAATAATCCGGACGAGTACAGCTTGTTGATGACGAAGACGAAGTGCAAGATGGTGCGCCGCCCAGTTTCTGCCCACTCTCCCCGTCTCCTCGGTTTGCCAGTTCGGCTGAGGCCCCGTCAGGAGTACTTGATAGCTCAGTTTACCACTATGTTCTCCTTGCTCGAATCTTCGAGCGAGTCGCTCACTCTGGGGAAGGTTGGTGACGTGGTCATGTTCTGCAGCCGCTCAGCCAGTCCGAACCCCGTCCCCACCTTCTAAAGCCGAACTCGAATGCGACAATCTGTAAAGCGTAATGCCGGTACTTCCCCTTTAAGTATATACCTTTCCATTTGCGCAAACTGGTCGGCTTTCAGTGAATACTGCATAACATGACCCATCTTGATTCGTTTTCTGCAGCTCGTATTTTCTGCTGGTTTGTGGACTGCGATGGGCTATGCTAAATTGGATGAGTATCTCTCATGAGTGATGTCCCTATGAACGGTGGGAGAAAACTCAGACTTTTTAAGGAAGCAGTCTCTGTGAGTTCGCTTGGAGGTGCTCCATGGCCGTTTGCGCAAGCTTGCGCTACTGCAAGCTCTCCACCGCGTGTTCTCGCTGGCTGACCTTCAATTTGGCCGGCTACTTGAGAGAGTTCGACCGGGTGGTGGAATGGTGACTGTTAGGAGAACGTTATTGTGAGTATACATTAACTTTGGAGAGACTGAGCGCTACTTCGACGCTCGACTTGGACGCTGGGAGTGCGCTTTCGGAATCAATATTGGTTCTGCTCAGGGGGTAGTATTGAAAGTGCTATGCCGTGCGGGGCAAGTCTTGTAGACACAACAGTTGATTGCAACTCTATTATGGCCCAATAACATTGCGTGATAGCGGCGCCCATGTGGTCAACATGTGGGCATACCCCACAAAAAGGAGAGGCCCGCCGGTCCGGCAATTTGCTCTTCCCGCCTCTCATCGCTCCGCTTGCGATTTTGACCGAGAGCCGAAGCCGCGACAGCGACTCGTCCGGAAGACGTTGGATACGTTGTGTAGACTGTATGTCCTCTCCGTTGCCTCGGTTGTTGTTGTTGGCGGTATAAGGAGGGTTGGGACCCGACCGCCGAGTTCTAAATGCCCGCTCGCTCCCCCCCGCCCTCGCCTCCCCCGCCACGCACCCTCTTCTCGACGCCCCCGCCGGACCCGACACCGCCATGGCCTGCAGCTTCAATACAGCCGAGCGCAGAGCAGCCGCTGCCTTTCCTGGCGACACTCCCCGCCCGCACCACTGCACACGACGACGCACACGCTCACCCGCCACTGAGACACCTGCATCTGCCCCTACCGTCGCCCAGCCACCGGCACGCTCACCACCGATACGCGCCTCAGCCCCAGCTGTCCTCCCTGCGCGCCGCTCCCCCTCCCCCTCCTCCTCC
>JTLS01000512.1:0-17678 GCA_000826855.1 Basidioascus undulatus
GGGGCGCGCCGGGGTAGCCGCCATGGGCAAGCTCGCCGGTCGAGGGCTGCGATAAGGCGGGGCCACCGCCCCACCCGACGCTGGATGAGGATGGGTACGTCGCGTATTGGACGTGGCCGTCCTCGCTCCGAGGCGGACTGGGCGTGGCCGAGCTCGAACCGGCACTGCGCACGCGCGCGAGGCCCTTCTCCGCCTCTGCGCCCCAGCCACGCACGCTGTCCCGGCTCTCTTCTACAGCCTCGCCGAGGATGCGGCCGATCGCGGACAGCGGCTTCGAAAGGCTTTCACCAGTGCGCTGGAAGAAGCGCTTCGTGTCTTCGGCCAAAGTGGTCGTCGGTCCGGGGAGGGTGAGCGCACGTGCGGACTCTTCGCCCTCGCGGGATGTAGGGGAGGCGGGCGGGAAGTGTTCGGAAGCGAGAGAGTGGGTGGAAGGGGAAGGTGAGGGAAGAGATGAGATGGCGGCTTCCACGTTACTGTCGTTTCACGAAAATCAGCACTGATAAGAGCAGCGAGAAGCAACAAACGCACCGCTCGAACTCTTCCTGCGAAATGTCGGACAGTGATGAATGGTCCATGGTCTCGATGAAGTTGATCGCGCCGAGCTGTGGGACTTGTGAGCGACTAGGGACTTGACGCGCTCTGCCGCCCGAACTCACCAACGAGGAGAAGTAGTAGCCCTGCTCGCCCGTAAGCTTGGCCGGATTTCGGAAGCGATTGATGTATCTTCGAGCAAGATCAGCGTCAGCCGCACAACGATCTGAGCCATGCTCATGGGCTCCAGCTTACTCTACGTTGCTGATGAGGTGCTCAGGGTTCGCCTTCAGGACGACGTAGATGAGGAGCGGGACGAAGGTGTCGGCGCCGGTCGCGCCGATCGCATTGCCGGAACCGTTCTCGCCGGCGAGATGTCGGATGAGACCTGCGCATCGCAACGCGGGTCAGGGGCACAAAAAGCAAGTCAGCTCCGCAACGAGAAGCTCACCCGTGATGACTTTGCAGCAGTTCATGATGCAGATGATCTTGTCTCGCGGCGCTTTACTACAGCGAGACTAGTATGAGCCCCACATTTGCATCGCGTGGCAAGAGATGAACGCACTAGTGGTTGACCTTGCTGAGCTCTGCCATTCGGGAAGAATCCAGTTCGCCAATCAACACGATTGAAAGCACAACACTCACCTTGGACCGCAAAGGAAATGTATCCTCCCTCGACACCGCCAACGGTCGAGCCGGCCGAGCTCGTCCGAATATGCGCCGGGGCCTTCCCCTTCTCGCCCGCCTGCGTCTCCTCAGCGCCCTCCTTCTCCTGCTCCGGCTCCGCAGCGGCCTGCGCGGCCTCCTCCTCGCCCGGCAGCGCGATGTCCAGATGGCGGCCGCGCACCCAGCTAAACAGCCGGATCCGCTGCAGGAGCACGGCGTCGCGCTCGAGATCGTCGGTTTTGGAGGGGCGGTGGGACTCGGGTTGGAGAGGGGTGAAGACCCTATCGATCGGGAGGGGATGAGAGGTGAATTGGGTGAGGGTGGGATGGTACGCACAAAGGGTAGACGCGGTTCATGACCAGCTTCTCCATCGCTTCGCACGCGTTCTCGAACTCGGGGTCGGATGCGCTCCGCCAGGGCTCCACCGACGCCATTTGCTTGGTGATGAACTGCAGGAGAAGTGTTAAGCTTTGTTACAGAGTAGAAGATAGGGCGAGGCCCTCACGTTCATAAAGTCGGTGATCAGCTTGATCTGCTCGTTGACGGTGTACGGCCGTTTGGAGAAGCCGCTCAAGAAGCTGTGGGAATGATTTCAGTGTAGGATTTCCGGAGAGTTTCAAGGTTAAAGTAAGCGCGAACGCACCTCCTCAAGTACTTCGCGACCGGCTCGGCAGTCCTCGCCCGCATCTGCTCCAAGAACCGATTGAAGTCGAACTCGGGCTCATCCTGTCCATTCGAATCCTTCCTCCGTGGGATGGCGCCCTTGCCGCCCTCCTTCCTCAGACTCGACTGCCGCACCGGCGGTACGAGCGCAGGCGTCGTCGGTGCGCCTTGCGCCGTGGACGAGGGCAGCGCGGTCAAGACTGCGATCGCCGTCGCAGGCGGGACGGCTGCGGCCACGGCTGGCTTCTCTGGAGGATCGGGAGCCGAAGACTGTGGTTCAGGCGCGTATGGGTCGAACTCGGACAGATCTGGTCGTGGCTTTGGCGGTGGACGCGGAGCGGGAGGTGATGTGGGAGATGTGGGAGAAGCGGCGGGGGGAGGCGTAGAAGTGCGATTAGGTGGGGTAGATGTAGATCGATCAGAGGGAAAGATTATGTTTGGGAGTAAAGCGGATATAGCGGAGAGGTCGTCGAGAGGAGAGTCGGACTTTGGGGGTGGTGCAGGCGGGTCGCGTGAGGTGGGTGAAAGGGGAGGGTCCGACTTCGCTGGCTCATCGGTAAGCGCAGCAGGCGTAGACGTAGATTCCGGTAACTGGAAACAGGTTGTCAGTCCTGCTTGTTCAATATACGAGTTGTATCCTCGCTGTTGCGGCCTAGCATAGCTGTTCCGTCCCAACCGTGCACGCAGCGCCGCCTTGCGGCCGCCTTCCGACCTTCCAACGGGACGTCGTATTGCAGTCTGACCCACCCAGCGTCTGCGCACATTCTCGAGCGTAATCCGCTTTCCTTCATACTAACCACATCTTCCGGCAGTCTCCAGAATCGTACTGCTGAACAAGCCAGCTTCCGCGGCCGCCGCGCAGCACCACCGCTAGGGGCTCACCTGCTCGTCGGCAACTTCCTGCTCCGGGTGCCCCTCCTCGCTGGCGGCTGCCACATCCTCGGCATCCGCCATGGCTTCGATGGAGATGTACGGCTTTGAGAGGGAGAAGAAGGTGAGAGGTCAACGGCCGGGACGGGTCAAGCCAACGTCGAGCGGTCGCTCTGCCGCAACGAGTGCCCCGGGCAATCCGTATGCCGAGTTGCAAGCGTTTGTAATGGGCGACAAAGAAAAGTGCCTTCTTTGGAGCACGTCACGGAACACTTGATTCTGTAGTGCATCTACTGTATTATTAATTCAGTAATTTGCATTGATATTTCAATGGCACTCGTGGGCAAAGCATAACAGTCGAGGAATTTGTTAGGATGGCATGGAGTCCCAGTGGGCGCGGCACGAAAGCACACGGCAGCAAACGAAATGTGGAGTTATGGGCCTGCCCTATGAACGAGTAGATATGCTTTTGATGCTATTACAGTGTACATGCTATAATGCGACAACAATGCGGTTATGCTGGATAATCGAGGTGATGCAAGAGACGAGAAAGACACGACTGCGCCCGGAGTGCTAGCAGACCCTCGCGGACGTCGCGCACCTAGATGCGACAATGGGCACCGCCTCCCGCGGTGGTACGGCTGGGAAGTAGCTGACGAGCGAGCCATCGCCCGGTGTCGGCGATCCCGAGGCGGAGTTGCAAGGCGAGACGGGTGGAGAGGGGTAGGGGATGGGGGCCGGCTGCCGCTGCGGTTTCCGGACGGGCTGCGACGCGTAGCGGGAGGGGTTAAGGAAGTGCTCGACGGCGTCGATTTCGTGTTGCTCGACGATGACGCGGTAGCCCAGGTGGGAGAAGAGCTCGCGCTCCATCTGGTTCACTTCCTTGAGCGTGAACATGCCCTTGGAGACGATCTGCACGGAAGTGAAACTCGTCAGCTCCTGCTGGCCCGAGTGCGTATAGTGTGAAAGATGTGCTCACCTGCCAGGAGGAGTTGGCGAACGTGTCGTCACAAATGACCTTGGAGGCGATCATGGATGCAGCAAGGTACAGCCGGTGGCCAGAAGTTCCGCGAGCCTCAGGCTGTGCACAGAAACAAGACGTGTGAGGGGCCGTCCTGTGCTACTAACACATAGTGAAACGAGGACGTACGTAGCGAGACTTCAAACGGTGCAACAACACGAGTGCCGCGTAGGTAACAGACGGAGCAAGCTGCGTGCGGTACAAGGCATCTACAAAGACGCAGCCTGTCAACACACTGCCCAAGCCCTCCTTTCCAACTGTAACGAGGAAAGACTCACAGCGAATAAAGCTTGCCAGGCTCTTGCCTTCCGATGACGGACATTGGAAGAGGCTCTGAATGAAGTCGGCGGCGAGGTGTGCCAGCGGCGTCTGGTCGACGAGCTCCTTCGTCGGCGCAGCGGCAGGGGCTGCGGCGGCTGCAGCAGAAGAACGGGTGGTACGCTGCCGCTTCGCCGGCTGCGGGTCGGACGGCGGCGTCGGGTACGAGGTGGTAGGAGCAGGGGGAGGGCAGGTGGGAGCAGGCATTGTGGTGGTGGTAATCCGGGGTGGGATGGGTGTGGAAGATGCTAGGTGGTGGCGATGCGATGCGGATGCGATGCGATGCAAGAGCGAGCGGTGTTGCCCAGGCTTAGGCGTATGTGAGGGGTCGGACGTGTGCGGAAGGGGTGGCGGACACTAGAAATGAGTAGAGGACACGGAGAGAGGTTGAGGAAGGGAAGATGAAAAGACACCGCTTGGGTGAGCTGGGAGAAATATCGGATCTTTGGGGGAAAGTGGCGGGGTCGGTAATTCCCACGTTGCCGCTCGGTCCTTATATCGGAGCACGATCATTGCCGGGGACCAAGTAGGCGGGTCGGAGCAGTCGGAATCGCCAGCAGACAGAGTTCGCGTTTGCGGGGGTGAGGGGACGCTTAGTGAGGCAAGCCCTGGGCAGGCCCGCGGGAGGCGGCCGCAAGGCAGAGCGCTTGAATTATGAAACTCGCTTCGAGCCGTCCGCACCCCCGGTATATGAGAAAGTTCAGGGTGAACTTCGATCCGGGCACGGATGATGCCGCCAACGCTCGTCGCCCAGAATGGAAGAGCCTCGTTGTGAGTTCAAGAGGCGCTGAGACGCGTTACGATCGTCCAACCTACACTGGAACAGACCAGCGCTGACGTGCTGCCTCCCATCGGCCGTCCCAGCTTCGACTTGCTGCATTGCAAGGTCAGCAGAGCATGGAAAGCCGCCCAGGTTATGCGCTGCGGGAGGCTATGTGGCAAATTTTTCGAACAGCCTTCAGTCAGGCACTGGACTGCGAGATTCGGCATCGCCTTCTCCGCATACTCTCCACACTAGCCGCGGTCTACCGGAAGTGCTTGTCGTTTTCTATTAAAGAACCGAGGGGCGGAGGCAGATATTATTGATTGCTATTGATTGCCCACAACGTCGGAGCGCGGCGAGTGGAGGCCACGCGACAAGACAGTCTCAGTGATCGGCCGCGGCCGAGGCGGGAACAAGTGGGGAGACTTGTCAACTTCCAGAACTCTGTTACAGACCTGTCTATAGCCGTCGCACGACAGGATTGGCCTCTGACAAGACACGTGAAAGCTTTTGAAAGCTACATAAGCGCCGAGCAAACGCCTCGCGATATGCCGAAGAATGACTTTGCGAAGGGATGGAGGAGAAAGGGCATAGCAAAGGGTGAGCGAGCGGCCGAGTCTTGGCTGGGAAACACGGCTGCCGCTGGAAACATGTTCAATATTTTCGGAGACTGTGAAAGGAACATACACGGGATAGGTAAATACCTCACCAATCTTGGTTTGCACTTGTGTGTCTCAGCCTTGATTTCCTGTACCTACTCTTCACAGAGCGAACAGTCCCGAGAGCGAAGTTCTCACGACGGGAGGGTGGCCGTGTATGTGCGACGGCCGAGCATCCATACGGATAACAGTGGATATCCTGGGCTAAGGAGATAAGATATCCAGCCCTTGACACCCTTTTCAACATTGAAGTCGAACTCAGAATTATCAGCCGCATCGGGCAACAACGGAAGAGCAACACGTTGGGTTCCGTAACGGTCGCTGATGTGTTCGATGCGTCCGTATAAGCCAGCGGAAGTCAACCGCCAAGGCTTCCAAGCCATAAAAGAGTCTCCTGTTGTCGATGAGCGTTCAGAAGTGGAGGCAGCGGTGGCAACGGAGGGGACGCTCAAGGACGCTACTGGTCCTGTTCGTCCGACAGCCGCTGGGGTGACGGAGGTGTTTTCGGTTGAGCAGATTTGCAACCCCACCAGCTTGGAAGACCTGAAGCGTTAAGCAAATGTGAGGCTCAAGTGTGCGGGCTGGTACGTGCATTACGAATGGAAAACAGTGTATGTGTTGGGCTTGCTTGAAAGGCACTGTCTTCACCGGGCAAACCCACAGAGCCTATGTTCGACAGCGAATTCGCCCCGATATTTAAGAATTGGATGATAGGATCACCCAAGATTGCTATGAATTGGGTGAACCTGATCTGGCGGAAGACGTGAAAGGCAACGCAGCCTCGCCTGGAATCGCCAGTAAGGTCTTCAGTATTTGTTCAGGTGACGCCCCCCACACCTTGTACTCCATACCACCAAGCAACTGTTAGGGGGTCTCAGCCACCGTGGAAGGGTCTCATACATTATTATGGGCTTTCAGATAGCGACACCGTGAGCCGCAAGCATAATCAGGGCATGCACATGTGAGAATCCCCCTTGCCTGTCCTTGTTTCGCCATGGAACACCAACTCAGTCTCGTATAACTTTTGCTTGATCTTGTCACTTAAGCCCCATTGCGCTATAAAAGTGTTACCGAGCTTCTATTAGTTGGTATGGAATGAACTGTCACATCCCTCTGTGAAACACATCGTCTCGAAGCACTTGCTCTGCGGTTACTCCTTCCTCTCTGCTGCACTTATTCGCTTTGGACTGCGCTCTCAAAACTTTAGAGACCGGACCCAGTTACTGGCATAAATTACCATTTTCATGCCCAAGAATCCGATTTGAGTGGCTGAGCGGGGGAAGAAACAAGCACTCAAGTTTCCCCGGAAGTGTTGGGCTTCTCCCGGAGGTATCAATCACCCAAGCGGCACTCACATTCACCAAGATGGAACATTGAATTTTATTTCCCGCCCGTTCCAAATCATGCTCAGAAGCTCTCGTGATCCACGTCACACTGAGAGCGGTCATTCCAGCAATAATGAATATTGGGCTGTCTGTGCCATTGCACGGTGTAGGGTAACTTGAAAGGAAAATGACATTCAGCAGCTTCTGCATTGAGAAAAAGCCAACGCAGTGCCCAAAGATGAGACCAACCTTCCAAAGGGACGATGCACGGTTCCCATGGAGAAGCCGTTATGCTGTCCTTGCTATTCGATGTTCAGTGAATTGTCCTAAAAACCCTAGACGTTTGAGAGATTCAGAACATTCAGATGCCCAAGTTAACTGGCAATCCCTGTCGAAGTACACCCTGTTGAAAGGCACACAGATGGCAGCACAAACAAGTCACAAGCCCTTGCTTTCAGTGCGCCGAATTAAATTGTTGCTTTCGACGGGTGTAATAGCATATGCAAGACATGAATCTACGTTCTAATGCGACACCGGCAGGACCCATGTCTTACTGGTGGCCAATTCCGACATCGTAATCGTCGTGCAGGGTGATATTGCGAGGAGAGAGGTGCAGACCCGCGCGAAGAACACAGGCGATAATATCAGGTTCGCTCTTCTCCAACCCAAAAGAGCGTGGCTGCACGACCCGCAGACGTATGACTTCTACAGAGGCACGAGGCTGAGTTGCAAGCCACATGAGCGTCGTCCTTGTACGGTCGTGAACATCGGCCTCGTTACTAGGCACAGTGATGGTCATGCTGGCGATCGTGGATAGGAGAACGGTAGGAGTTGGGTCGAATCCAGGAGCTTTCACCGTACAGCGAGAGAACGTGGCGAAAGGCACTGTGAAACTGTTGGTATGACACTCTCGGCCTCGGTCTCAAGTATCAGGGCCTTTAGTGAGCGTGCCATCGAAGAGCAGAAGCTGCCCAGCGCGGCGGGGTCCGCGATGTGAAGTTCGAACTCGGTGGAACGCAAATTGGGGAAAGAGCAGCGAGCCAGGTAGTCGAGAGAGAGTTGTAACTCACAATCCTTCGAATAAGAGAGTGAGATGCTCTATTTGGGAGGTTTGAAGTGGTCCATCGTAGTAAATATGGCCTCCTCTTCGCGAAAATCACATCCCACCTCCATACGCGTGAGATGGACCAGCTTCTGCAGCATGGGAAAAGCAGCGGCAGCGATCGAGGCAGAGAGAGTGTTGAGGTTTGAAAAGTTGTGTCGAACGATCAAGTGCATTGCGAGGGGGCCGAGTGCTTGTCCCTCAACCAGTCGATCTCGATATCCTCAAGACGAGTGATGAACGAAAGCACTTGCGGGAGCGCGGTCGAGTCATGCCGTTATCGTCGTCTCCTCGTTCGTGGGGGTCGTTTATGCGTAAGCGATGGGTGCCCTGAGCTGTTTGACGATCGTTTAGATCAAGCTCGATTAGGTGAGACGCTGAGCGTTTGATTGCCTTGAAATACGGGATGAGAACGTGATGGTAACGGAGCGGCTCAGAAACCGCCTGAGACCGGCCCACGTTGATCAGCGGCAGCCAGAGGAAATTCAAGATGACAGTGATACCGCACCTCCCACGTCCTACAGACCAGTGCAACAGATTGTCGAACAGCAGGCACAACCTGAACGCGCCCATCGTTCTGCGAGTCCGCGAGCGCGTAGCCGAAAATGCGCGAAAGTATCTCGTCCTGGGCAAGTTCGATAGCGCTAGATACTGGAATAAGTTGAAAACACGTTTGCATACAGGTCGCATGGCAGTAGTGAAGGCCGCGGTCGCTCACTGAAGAGAAGGTGGGAGAGAGAGAGGAGAGGGACGAGGGCAGGAGGAGCCGAGCGCGATGGCCGCGAAACATGGAAAAACGCTCAACGTGTTTCGCAAATTCCACCAATGCAGTTTTCTCTGCGTCGACCGGGTGTATGACTACTGGCCATTTGTGACCAACAACACCCCAAAGAATCAGCAAGTCATATTAAGAATTTATCTCGCTGACGTTCATTGTCAGTTAGCGAGTCTACCGAAGCAGACGTTGCCAGGTGACGCCAGATGCTGCTTGCCACCATGCCCACTATCGACCACACAACTTGAAAAATAACGAAAAACAACATTATCCAGAAAGTTAATAGTCACTCACCCTCGGGCAGCCTGCAAGTTGCGCAAACCGTTTACATGGCGGGGAACGTTGTTCGCACAGCCGTACTGCCCCAGCGTGTACGTAGTGTCTAGGTCTGGCAAGGCTTTGACTGATAAATTACAGGTTGGGCATTATATACTCCCGAAAATGTGTCCGAGAACGTTGTATGGCGGGTTGTTTGCCCTGTTCAGGATGGGAGGAAGAAGAAGAAGAACCCGAGATGACCCGGTCTGTCTACCAGGCCTGCATCCACACGTGTTGTTGCGCTAGTTCCTCTTCTTAAAGTGGCATAAGTTTGCCCAAAAAATCCAGGCAAAGCCTGGCCTGCAGCTTCCCCGAGGCTGACCGTTAGGCCTGCTTGGTGGCGCGAGCTTTCGACTTTCAGCCTGCGCAACCGTTTTCATGCGCTGACTTAGACCACTTTATTCACCGCTTTCAAGAGGTGGTACTCTAGGTGCGTACAATGCAAGAGACGCGTCATCCAGCAACGTTATGCCTCTCCTCTAAAGCTTCAAAACGCAGTATCATCCCCACCAAGTTCGGCTCGCTATTCTCCCAATCGAAAGGCGGCGTCCCATGAAGCCTGACTGAGCGAAGCGACTCAGGCGGAAGGTCAGATGGGTATGTTAACGCATCATGCGTTTTGCGGCTAACGTTGAAAATATCGTCGTACGGCAGGGTGATTGTGCTATCAAGGGCGGAGCCGGCGCTTTGCGCCATTCAGTGAATTTCATGTTGAAACATGTCGCAGCTTGCACCACAGTGTAATGGTCGATGTGAAACGTGGCGCGCTGCAGTGTGCCTGCTACCGATGAGCGAAGTTGGCGAAGGCCGGGGCGTCTGAGCTGGAAAGGTGAACATCGATGCAGCGAAGCTGTGGGAAGGAAGATAAAAAAAAAGATCGAGGAAACCGCGGCGAAGCCGGGGTCATCGCCCACGCCATCCTCATAGAGTAGCTTGTAAGCGCTTCCAATCTGTTAAGCATCGAGAACGCCGACGATGAAATTGACGCGGATAAGCGACCGAGGGTCGAAGGCGCGCTGCGAACCAGCGAATGCATCGTTATGGGACGTATGATTAAATCAGTCTTGAGCTTGAGCCTCTCGAGGCGAGTGGTGAACGGTAGGTCGAATTGATCGAGTTCGCTTGCTCCTCACCATCCTGGACGATGCACTCGTGCTGAAATTGAATGAGCGACAGCTCGCGTACGGCGTAAGCTGGTCGAACGACCGTTCAGGTCGAGTGCGCTGAGGTGCGAAGCAAAGAGTTCCAGGCTTCGTAAGCCATAGAGGTGAACTTGGCGGTACCGGACCGGTTCAGACAAAGCCTTTGCGGATATACGCGATGCGGCCAGGCGCGCTCGCATTATCAGAACTTGGAAGCAGTGCCAAGAGAGATTGTCGCCTGCTCACCTTCCATTTCTTCCAGACGAGCGCGACTGCTTGCGCGGCCTGCTGCGTCGAACCGTACCAACCACCGCTGTTGCTGAAGTCTTCGGAAGCGAGTTCGAAGACGCGTAGCAGCATGTCGTCTGGGACCTGGCTTGTCGGAACTGGAGCACAGCACGGAAAACGTCACAGGTGAGCTTGTGGGGGTTATTTGTTCGCAGATACGACACTCACTGGCATTCTGATGGCTGAGATTGGGACAGAGAAGGAAGACACGATAGGGCGAGAAAGGCTAGTGTTGTTAGAAGAGGTGCACAAAAGGGGACCTTGCAATCCATTGCAAGTTCGGGTGCTGCAAGGTTCGGGAGTCTGTACCCTTCACATCGAAAGCCAGTTATCCCCGCACAAGGCAAATGCTAGTTGCATTGGGTAAATGCGGCACGATGCGAAGCTATACATGTACGCTCAGCTTGTGCGCCGTGAGGCTGTCAACGTAGTCCTGTCCGGCATCCCCGCGCTGGTCAGCCGTGGTTCTCCTCGCAGTCCCAAAGGTCCTCAAAAGACCCACCCGCATCCACTGTTCCCTTTGCTCAGGGATATGGTCCAAGATCCTATACCGCTTGTCGTGCTGTCCGTCCGCGCCGACCAGTCAGTCAGTCAGCTCCGGCAGGGAGAAAGAGCGGGTGGGTACTGGCGTACCCTCAGAACGGCGTGCATCTCCTTCAAGTCGATCTGCTTCGCCAGGGCAGTCACGTCTGCCGTCCCGCCGCCGTGCTCGCCTTCGCCCTCCTCCTCGTCGTCCTCATCGCCCGCGACGATCTTCGCGGTGTCCTTATCGAACGTCTGCTTCTTGAGCCTGCCCCAATAATCGACAAAGCTGCCACCGACCGCCCCATCAGCACGCCGCAGTGCACACCCCCACCTCGCCTCGGAAGAAATGAACGCACCTGGACTCAGCCATGAGCTGCTCGAACTCGTCCTTGGCCGTGCGCGTGCGCTGGGCAATCCAGTCCTTATACAAGCGCTCCACCTCCCCTTTGCGCGCGTCCAGCGCCTTGATCGCCTGATTGTCCTCGATCTTGGACCAGAGCTCCGCGAACGGGGTCGCGAGCGAGGGCGCCGCGGCGGCGAAGACGGCGTGCGCGGCATTGAGTCGCTTGGACCGCAGCGTGGACATGTGCGACTGGAAGAGCCGGTGCTTGTCCGCGCTTGAGAGCGCTGGGTGCGCGAAGCGCGGGTCGGCGGAGATGATGGGCTGGACAGAGTCCCAGTCGGCCTGAATGCGATCCACCACCCCATACTCATGTTAGCAATGCATTTGTGTGCGGGAAAGAGAACCGGCGAAAATGACCTACCCGGTGATCCCGCACCCCATCAATAAGCAGTGTCATGAACTCCCTCTCTCCCTCCTCGCGTCCGAGCCCGCGCCGACTGCGGCTCATCTCCCGCTCGACGCGCTCACGGTCGCGCCGGACCTGCTCCTCGCGCGCACGCAGGCTCGCCTGAGCCTTTTCGGCCCGCTGCGCCTTCTTGCGCGCTGCCTCGGCTTCGGCGTCCTCCGCCTTGGCCGATGAAGGGGCGGTGGAGGCTGATGAGAGGTCGGAGAGCGAGGAGCGGTAGGACTTGAAGAGCGCTTCGCGCGTGGAGGAGGACCCGACGGCGATGTAGGCCGGCGTAGAGGAGATGAGAGGCTTGATCTGTGGGTGGAAAGCGGGTTCAGCATCTGCAGGTGATGGTGGTAGAAATGCAGTGGCGAGAAAGACACCCACGTCGGCCCATTCAGAATCTGGTTGAATTGAGGGCGTGTCCTTCAACAACGCAGTGAAGTCCTCCCCCGCCTTCTTCGCGTCCGCGCGCTTGACTGTCCCAACCGAAGTATATCAGCATTCCGTCCCCACCAGAAGCTCCTCCACGCCCGCGCGACTCACTCTCCCCCAGTTCCCTCAACCACTGCTTGAACGCCTTCTCCCTCTCGCGGTCGTCCCGGCCCCACCCAAAGAAGCGGCGGTCCTTCCTCCAAGCGCGCCGGAACTCGTCCCAGCGCGTGCGCGTGCTGCGCACCTCGGCACGGAGGAGCTCGCGGAACGCCGCGGCGGGGTCGACGATCGACGCGGCGGAGGGACGGACGCGCCCCGCGGTGCGGCAGTACTCGTCGAACGCGTCTTGTCGGTCCTTGGTCGTGCGGAGAGCGGCGTAGCGCGGGTCTGCGATGAAGAGCGGTAGGGCGGCGTCCCAGGGGAGGAGCGGGGAGATGGACTTTTCGGTGAGCATCGTCTGTCAATGAGCGAGGAGACGTGAGCGTGAGGCTGGGGGGCTAGAGGTTGCGAAGGGGATTGTGGAGACGCACCTTGAAGAGAGCTTTAGCTTCCTCGAGGGAGAGCTCGACAGTGGGGTGCTGCGCGGCCTGGGCAGCCTTCTCCTCCAGCAACCTGATGCGCTCCTTCTCCTCCTCCTCCTTCCTGCGCTCCTCCTCCTCCTCCGCCGTGCGCTCCAGCCGCTCCCGCTCCTCCTCCTCTGCCATCTCCTTGGCGGCCGCCTCCGCCCACGCGCGCTCCTCCTCGTCCTCGTCCTCCACGCGGCTCTTCTTCGCCTCCGGCTCGCCCGTCCCGTCTTCCTCCTCCGCCCCCTTCACCTGCATCCCCTCCACCGCGGCCAGGTCCGCGACGTCCTCCTCCTCAGCGCGCTTGCGCTTGCGCTCCGCCTCGTGCTCCGCCTCGTCGAGCGCGGCGATGGCGTCCGCGATCTCGGGCGGGACGGTCCACACGCTCTGCTTCGTCTCGGTGTTGGTGTAAAACGTGTTGTCCTCGCTCGTCAGTACGCGGATCCACGGCGTGTCCGGGATCGGCGTCTTCTTCAAGGGCTTCTCCTTCTTCTTCTTCTTCTCCTTCTTCCCAGGAGCGGCGGGCGCGGGAGTTGCGGCGGCGGCAGGTACGGGGGGGATACCGAGGACGCCGAGGGGAGGGAAGACGGGGAGGGGACGGGTGTAGGTCGACTGTTTGGTGGCCGCATTGTAGTAGTATGGCTGTCCGGAAGGAGCTGCAGGCGATACTCAGTGGGATCAGCATGCTTCAGCGGCGCAGCGAAGGAGGGTGCACGCTACGAACGCACCCTCGTGCTCAGTCCAGCCGGGCGGCAGCGCCGGCGGGCCTAGGAAAGCAGGCGGCGGGAAGCTCGGGGGACCGGGAGGAGGTGGGACGCCAGCCATAAGGAGTGATGAGGATGAGCCGTCGGGCAGCGAGCAAGGCAGTCGCGGTGGAGAGGCAAGGGACGCGACCGAACAGCCGAGAAACCGATATTAGGCAAGCCTAGCGCGCCTTGAAAGGCGTGCTTTCTTGCGCCCATGTCCTCGCTCGCACTCTTGTACCGCTTGACTGACCAAGGCTACTTATTTTCGCTGGAGATTTCCTCACGAAAGTCACTCTGAATCACATTCTCGATCGAGCATGGCTCTCCCGACCGTCCTCCCCACTCGACTGTCACTCTCGACCGGCACTTTCGAGGATACCGCGTCGAAGCGCTCTCGAGCCTGGACCATCATCCAACAGCACCCTTTCACTCACCAAGTCCGTCGTATCTGACCACTATCTATAGCTTTACTGCTTGACTGACGCGTCTTCTCCGAGCAGGTCGACATCCTCCTCGCCTACCCGTCTTCCTCCCCCGCCCCGGACCTCTCCCAGCTCGAGAGGCTGCAGCCGACCTACTATCGCGCTCAGCTCCCTCTGTCAAAGCTGCTTGATGTTGAGTTCAGGAAGACCTACATCGAATCAGGTCAGCCAGCGCGGTTCTTGTCCTTCGCAGGACTTGGGTCTGACAGATTTGCTTGGGCGCACAGGCAGTCTCGTTGCGCTGAGCATAGGTCAACTGAAGCAGGACGACATTTGGTGTTTGCCAGCAAATGGTACTCCGTTTGACATGCACGGGTTTTCCTGATGCTGATGCCTTCCACAGGCACCCTCCGCCTCGCCCTCGCGCAGGACACGTACCAGACGCTTGGCCTGCCCGGGAAGCCCAGCAAGGCCGGACCGAAAGGATCTCGGTTCTGTGCGCCTTTTCCCTCACATACGATTTTAGCCCCGCATAATTCTCATACGGCATCAACCAGACGTCGACATCGACCTCCGCTCGCCGACCCTCAAGTCGGACAGCAAAGCCTACGCCCGGCTCTCCGCCGCCTTTGAGCGGTTCGACAGCACGCACCAGCACCTATCTGTCCTGCTCTCCTACTACTCCGCACCAGGTACCTTCCACTTTCTTTATTCCATTTTCTCCTTCTTTTACACCCCCCGCCTCTCAGGTCAAACCGCCCCCCTCCCGCTCTCGTCTCCCGCCCGCACAATCTCCCCCTCCACCCACACGGACCCCTCCATCCTCGTGCCTTTCGCCCCGCCCACACTCTTCTCCGATCCCACGCCGAACGTCGCAGACAGTGAGGAATGGGACGCCCAGGCGGAGGAGCTCCTTGAGTGGGCGGCACTCGCTGCGCTGGGGA
This sequence comes from Basidioascus undulatus, assembly GCA_000826855.1. Taxonomy (NCBI): domain Eukaryota; kingdom Fungi; phylum Basidiomycota; class Geminibasidiomycetes; order Geminibasidiales; family Geminibasidiaceae; genus Basidioascus; species Basidioascus undulatus. The sequence goes on from JTLS01000512.1 coordinate 14,868, forward strand.
GTCCGCGGTGCGTCTTCTTCTGACGCCTTTGTGGATTTCCCTTTGAGACTAAAGGGAATCGAACCTTTAACAGGGTGAAAGTGCAAGACTCTCCGGATGCCCTTATCTCTACCTACGCCGTCCCCGAGCCGCACGCGGAAAGTACGCTCCTCCGCCTCCGCTGGCGTGGGTTCCTGCACCATCTGTTCGTGCGCGAACTGCTCGAGACGCTCCGGTCCGTCTCATCCCCCCCCCCTCATTCACCTTCCTGAACCCTCAACCCAACAGCGCTCTCCCCCTCCCCTCCGCGCCGACCCACCTCTCCTTGACCGCTACCGGCTTCTCCGACACGCCCCTCGCCTGGCTGCCCGCGTCCGGCCCTGCCACCGCACGGGAACATGCAGGCGGGGAGAACGCGCTTGTGACTGTCCTGGGAGGCGAGGGGAACGAGGGGAGGGAGAGATGGTTGCTTGCGGAGGTGGAGAGAGCCGAGGAGGTCTGGGAAAGGAAGGTGAATGTGGGGATGCGGTGACATACAGAGCTCTGGAAAGCATGACAGGGATATTGCGGCTTCTATGGTGTGTTTCGCGTCATTGAGACGGCAGCTGCCAACCTGTTGCCGGATGTCGTTTTTTGGCGTTCACAACGAGGTTAGAACGCGGACGCGTCCTTCCGACTGTTCGCGTCTTCCTCGCATTCCTTTCTTCCATCAACTCCAGTCGGACCGTGATTGTCCATTGCTATGTCTCTCAAATTCTACAGCAATACCCGCCGCAAGCCGCGTCCCAAACGAGGTGTGGACGCGCATCTTCGCCGCGGCGTTCGGGAAGGAATACTGGCACAACGACGGACGCGCGACCGACCACCCGAACATGGCGCAGTCGGTAGCGCTGGTGTGCAAGAAATGGGAGCGCGCCGGCATACGTCCTGAGGTCCCCATAGAGGCTGTTGATCGGAGGCTTGAGCATCCCACACAGGCCGTCTCCGAACCGTACCGCTATCAAGGCATCTACATTCGCTCTCTCGCCGATATCAGAAACCTCGCATCGCACCTGATCGCGCTCAACCTCACGGGGCGTCACCCGGGCGGCACATCACTTCATCCGAATCAAGACGGACGAGGTCGGGGACGAGACGGATGGGCTGGACGCTCGTGCGCCTGGAGCTCTCATGCGAGTACGGCGAGCAGGAGGGGGCCCTGTTATTGGAGCCGGACGCCGTCGTTTTCTCGCGTCTACACCATCTCCGGCGCAGCTAAGACTTCCGAGCTCGCGCTCTTCGCCGACTATCTCTGTCGCTGCTCGTTCCCTGCTCTGCGTCAACTCGTTCTCGTCGCTTACGAGATCGATCTCTTCGTCTTCCGGAGATTCCTCTTGTGCATCTTAGAGACCTTTTCAATGTGGACCATCGACGACATCGACGCCGTCCTCGCCGGCGTCGAGGAGTGCCCAAAGCTCAAGCACCCCACGATCAAGTCGGGCCCGCCCGACCCAGCGTCCCTCGTCCCCGCCCTGCCCGCCTCGCTCGTAGAGCTTTCGATCTTCATGCCCACACCAGACGTTGCCTCGGAGGAAGTCGTGGATGCCGTCCACGCACGAACAAGACACACTGCTCGAGCTCACGCGCGCTCCTCCCTGCGCGCTGCGCTCCGTCCGCCTCTGCAGCAAGGCCGCCCGCGTCCTTCTACTTCGAGTCGAGTGCCCAGAGGTCGTCGCTTGGGCTGTCACTGCCGCGCTCCTCCAAAAAGGGCGTTGCCCTGTCGGACGACGCGTCGGTTGCAGTTGTGGGGAGCACTAGGCAGAGGGCTACGGGGTTGTCATGATCCGTGTATTCTTTGTTAGAGCCATCGCAATGTACAATGTGTTGTGTTGGTTCATCTTGTATTGACCTGTTCACGCTTCTGCTGGGCACCGGCTTGCCGACTTCATCGCTTCGCCAGTTCGCAAATTTCTGGACGGACAAACGTACTCTCGCAGGCCTCGCCCAGGGCTCTGTTGCCGAAGACCTATTCTGTATGAGAACTACCTTGTTTTTGAGGTGCAGGCTGCTTTCAAAAGTGGGCCAAAGCCTGGTAAAATCGGCAGTCCTCGTTTGTATTGCGCCTCACGACCGCGAGCACCGGCCGGCGTGACGTCGCGCGACCCCGGTCCAGCCAAGTCGAGCTCCTGACAGGTTACTGCGCGTCTTGGGAGCGCAACAACACCTTCACATCCACCACACCCATCCGCCTTACGCAGCTGGTCCCGCTTTATTCCCTGATCGCCAGCGCGGGCCTTCCTTCCACCCGTCATGGCGACCTCGAGCTCGCAGACGGTCGCGGAGCTGCGGCAGGCGGCGAGGGTCGAGCCGGCGCCATACCCGCTCAAGGCGTGGTACAACGCCTGCCTCGAGACGGTCAAGGCTGCAGAGCACGCAGAGTCGGCGGGGCACGACCGGGAGGCGTTTGTTCTTTGGTTACGAGCGGCACAGTGAGTACGAGTCGCAGTGGAGATGGGACGGTGCGGTGCGGTGGGCAGCTGAGCTGACCGAGGGCGTGATGGTCGCACAGTGTGGCGGATCTGATGAAGAATCATGAGCAGCTGCCGCAGCTAAAGGCCAAGGGCGACGGCGCGCTGTATGCGACGATCAAGGGGTTTCTGACCGTGCGTGCTGGGCTCCAACCCGACCTCCTCCCCCCAGTACCCCCCGCCGCCGAAGAGCTCATCCATCTGCGCATGTCCTTCCAGGCCAAAGTCGGGCTCATCGTCCGACGTGCTCAGGCGCTCGAAGACGTACTCAAGGCCGAGGAGGAGGCGGAGGCAGCAGGACTTGGGGTTCTGCGTTCTCATACTC
>JTLS01000513.1:0-17677 GCA_000826855.1 Basidioascus undulatus
CGAAGCGGCGCCGGCAGCGGACGGGTGAGGGCCTTCGTATCTCGTCTCTGTGAGAAGGGGATCTGACAGGGCGGACCTGCGCAGAGCGGCGACGACCGAGGAGCCCGAGGACGCGATCTCGGCCGGCCCCGCTGCGCAGCTGAACGCGCTCTTTGCGCGCCTGCCCGACCTCTCGAACCGCGCGATGATCGACCAGGCCGCGGTGGACTTTGCGTTCCTGAACTCGAAGGCGGCGCGGAAGCGCGCGGTCAAGGTGCGTTGGGGTCGGCCCTTCGCTCTGTCTTGTGGCGGCGTTGGACGCTGATGTGATGGGTTCCGTGGATACGCTAGACTCTCGGCTCTGTGCCTCGGAACCGCCCAGACGTCTTGCCGTACTACGCCCGCTTCACGGCGATCTTGAATCGGTACATGCCCGATATCGGAAAGGGGTTGATCGAACTCGTCAGTCTTGTTTGTCTTCATGCTTTGTGGTTCTCATTGTCTGACCGCGGAGCACACACACAGCTCGACGACGAGTTCCGTTACCTCCAGCGCAAGAAGAACGTCGTAAAAGAACTCGCCGAGTCCCGCGCCAAGGTGCGTTACAGCTAACATCCCGCATTCCTTCTTGTCACCCGCAAGGCATGTGACGCATCAAGCTTGTGCCAATCAGAACGCGCGCTTCTACTCCGAGCTCACAAAGTTCGGCGTCGCGCCGAGCCACTCCATCCTGCACTGCTACAAGGTCCTCCTCGACGACTTCACCGGGCCCAACATCGACATGTTTGCCGTCCTGCTCGAGTCGTGCGGGCGGTATCTCCTCAGGACTGAGGAAACTAGCGAGCGCATGAAGAGCATGGTGCATCGTGGTGCTTTTCTCTCTCGTCCGTGTGTTGATAAGGTGTTGACGGTTTCTTCCGCAATGACAGCTCGACCTCATGAGGCGCAAGCAGGCCGTGCAGCATCTCGACCAGCGACAGCAGCTCATGCTCGAGAACGCGTTCTACCAGGCACGCGCGCTCTCCGGTTGGACATGGTAAACGGCGTGCTGACCTCGTTCTTGCGCCAGTGCAACCCGCCCGAGCGCGCCGCGCGTGAGGTTAAGGCGCGGCCGCCGATGGAGCTCTTCATCCGGCACCTGATCTACGACGTCCTGATGCGCAAGACGCTCGACAAGGTGTCGAAGCTTCTGCGCAAGCTGCACTGGGAGGACCCCGAGGTCGGTACCCCGCATCCCTTGCCGAAATTCAGATGGATTGCTGACTGTTTGGTGTCCGCCGCCCAGGTTTTCCGGATCCTCATGAACGTGTTCACCAAAGTCTGGAAGGTCAAGTTTGGGAACATCTCGCTGCTCGCGATCCTCGTCTACGACATGCAGAAGTACCACCAAGACTTCGCGATCGGCGTCGTCGACAAGGTCCTGGACGACATCCGTACTGGCATGGAGGTGAGTTTCCGCGAAAAGACGGGAGCCGGATCAGACCGAGCACTTTGAGTTGACGAAACGCGAAACGCTCCCCTGACAGCGAAACATCTTCAAGTACAACCAGCGGCGCATCGCGGCTGTCAAGTACCTTGGCGAGCTCTACAACTACCGCGTCGTCGGGTCTGCACAAGTCTTCGACACGCTCTGGTCGCTCCTCACTTTCGGACATCGTGCGTCTCTTGCGTCGTCTCTCCATCGCTCTAAATTGGCTGAAGATGACGTGGTCACACAGCCGACGGTCGCCCGCTTCCAGGTCAGAACTCGCCGCTCGACTCGGTCGACGACTTCTTCCGCGTTCGCCTCGTCTGCACCCTGCTCGACACGTGTGGCACTGTATTCGACCGCGGCAGCCATCGCAAGAAGCTCGACAACTTCCTTACCTTCTTCCAGGTGCGACTTGCGCAGTCGTCTTTGAATCTAGGCGGTCGCTAACGCGTGTCGACGGCTTGCAGATGTACATCTTCACCAAGACCCCTATGCCCATGGACGTTGACTTCATGGTAACGGACACGCTCGAGGTACGGCTCATAGCACCGCATGCTTCAGATCACCGAGACTAACAGCTGATGAATATCGGGACTGCAGCAACTGCGCCCCAAGCTCGTCATGTTTAAGTCGTTCGAGGAGGCCGCAGCTGCGGTGGATGAGTTGCTGGCCGTCAACATCCAAGGTGCGTGTAGTGGCGATTGGCGGTGGTCCTTGGCAGAAACTGAGCTATGTGAGCTCTGCAGCCGCGCCTGAGGCCGAAGCAGAGGAGAGCGAATCGGACGGAGAAAGCGACGCCGAAGCGGAGCCCGAGCACGCGACCACCGGTCTGCCGGCTGAAGGCGAAGACGTGGAGGTGGATGGCGAGGGCGAAGGCGAGGGCGAGTCGGAATCGGACGACTCCGACGATGTGCGCTGCGCTGCGTTTCATGGTCTTTTCCCGAACGCTTCAGCTGACTTCATCTCGATGCACAGGATGAGTCGGACTCGGACGTGAGCAGCTCGACGGACTCGGAAGAAGAGGACGAAGAAGTGGTCGTACTCCGCGAGAAGCAGGCCGCGCTCTCGCGCGAGGAGGAGGACGAGTTTGCGCGTGAGCTCGCAAAGATGGTGACCGACGCGTCCGACAGCCGGCGCGTCGAGCGCCGTGCCGCGCCACTCTTCGACCTCAGCCTGCCCATCATGAAGCGTCAGCACGGGCGCGGCGGTGACGAGCGCGAGGACGGCGCGGGCGATGACGCGCAGCACATGAAGTTCACGCTGCTCACCAAGAAGGGGAACAAGCAGCAGGTGCGTTTCAATTGGCCCGCGGTTGTTGAGGGGGTTGGTGGAGATGCTGAGGTTGGCGTGTGGTGACGGAACAGACGCGGACGGTCGACGTTCCGGTCGAGTCGGCGCTCGCTGTCAACTCGCGCGCGCACGCGCTGCAGGACAAGCACGAGCAGGAGCAGCTCAAGAAGCTCGTGCTCGAGTTTGATCAGCGCGCGCAGCTTCGGCAAGAGGACTCAGACAGACGAGGTGCGTCCAGCGCGGCCTGTTTTTGTTGCGCTCGGCCATTGATGCGTGTTACTCCCCTGCATAGCTCTGGAGGCGACGCTCCGTCAGCGCGGCATGAAGATCACATTCGAATGAGCGCCGGCTTCCACGGCATTCGCAATGCTACTTATCACCGTCGTCGATGGGCGGTCGCTCGCGGAGATATAGTCTTGTGTTGGAAGCGGGGAAACGGCATAGGGTAGCGCTCGTACGTCGGCGGGCGCGCCAGGGGGAGGGATGGGAGGTGCGGGAGTCGGGCGACTTCCGCCGTCGCAGCAGGTTGCTGGAGCCCAGCTGTCGCCCGGAGCAAGGTCGCTACCGCCTTCCGTCTCGCCTTTGCTACAAGTTACCCTGCCCGTTCTGCGCGCTTCTTCCCATCCATTGCATATGCCATCCGCCTCTCCATTTCTTTGTCCAACTTGGTGGCCTACCACTTTTCCGCGGAGAAACCACGGAAATGGGCATCCTTTCACGTGCACCGCAATGCGAACGACCTGGCGTTCCCCTTCATTCTCCCTGTTCTCCACATACCTCAAACAGCCCCATGCCGCCACCCCCCGACTTCCCACACAGCGAGCTGAAACTCGCGCTGTCCGAGCAACTCCCCTCGCAGCTCGTCCAGTCCTACACTCTCATCCCGCGCGACGCGTCCGAGCCGCATGCGGCGCGCGCGCGCGTCGTGCTCCTCGAGGGCAATGAAGTGGAAGTGCGGTTGACGTTGGAGGGGTACGAGGTGCGGTTTTTAGTTCACTGTCCGAAGTATGAACCTGAAGCTAAGGTGGCGAGCGAGGGCAGGTCGTGGGCAAGCGGGACAAGTTCGAGACTCTCGAGGGGCTGCTGGAGCGCGAGAGCCCGATGTGGAAGGATCGGAATTTGGGACTATTGGCGGAGGCGTTGGGGAGGATAAAGAAAGAGCGGGAGGAGGCCAAGATGGGAGCGGTACATGAGTCATAGAAGGAGAGGAAGCGCTGCACAGATGATGATTTGCCAGTCCGCCGGGGGCCTTCAAAAGCATGCGCAACGGCTTTCCCGGCGACCCTTCGGGCAGACTATCAGCGAAGGCCATCTACAAAGCGATGTTTGAAACGAGAGGCAGTGCATCAATAGTCGTATAGGTCCGCATACTCGTCCACCGGCTCTTGCACTGGCGGCGGGGGCGCCTCCTTCGCAGTGTCTGCATCCGCCTGCTGTCCCTGTCCGTCTTCCGCGCGCTCTCCCTCCGCGCCCTGCTTCTCGTTCAGCGCCTGCGCCTCCCGCTCCATCTCCTCCATCGCCCGCCACGTCTCCTCGTCGTCCTCCCCGAACGCGTCAAACTCGTACCCGCCGCTCCCCCCGGTCCTCTGCGCCTTGGCCTTCGCAGCGGCAGCTTCCGCCTGCTCGGCGGGCGCCTCGAGATCGAAATCTTCTTCCTGGTTCGCTGCGGGCGCAAGGGCAGGAGCAGCGGCGCGGCGCGCCTCCTCCTCCTGCTCAGCTGCGATGAGCGCCTCGAAGTCAAAGTCGTCTTGGTCCATCGGCTGGCGGGCAGGCGGCGCCTCCTGCTGTTCGCGCTGTGCGGCCTGCTCGGCTTCGATAAGCGCGTCGAGTTCGAAGTTGTCCTTCCCGCCTCCGCCGGCGCCTCCGGTTGAAGCGGTCGGCGAGCGGAAGAGAGGGTTGGACGCGGCGGAAGGGCGCGGGCGCGGGCGTTGCCGAGGTGGGGTACCTGGCTGCTGCTGTTGGTGCGATGTGCTGGCTTCGCCCGCTACGAACGGGTCCGCGTCGTCGTCTGCGCCTGCAGGTCCTTCTCCAGCGGCGTCGCGAACTTCGTCGTCCTCCGGCCGGCGGTTCGCAGCGTCTTTGAAACCCTTCAGCGCGGCCTAGACGTTAATCCCGGTCGGGTCAGCGCCCAGCAGCAAGCACAAGAGTAAGAAAGCGAGGACGGACCTGCATCCTCCGCTCGCGGCAGACTTTCTCGACGCGCTCGACCGTGTCCGCGAACTGGCCTTTGGGGAACATCTTGTGCGCCCAGAGCTGGTACAGGTTGAGAAGACGCTTAAGGTCTGACGCCTGTCACCGATATGGAACAGACGCATCAGCCATGTGAGAGCGCACCAGAGAGGACCGGGATCAGCGTACCTCGTGCCCCTTCCCCTTGAACCGCCAGTTCTTGCTTTGGGCGATCAACGCGGGGAAGCCGTTCTGTCCCAGCAGCCTGCCAGCAGATTATCAGCCTTCGACTAGCAACGAATCTGGTCTGAGTCTGATAGGGAACTTAAACGCACCGATCTGCATCCACCTTTGCGATGATCCTCTTCGGCTTCTTCTGCGCAATCTCATCCAGCTCCTCGGCGCCTGCATCGCCCTTGTCCCCTCCAATCGAGTCTAGCCCCGCCCACTCGTCGCGCTCCGCGAACGCGCTCGGCTTCGGCCTGGGAGGAGGCGGTCGGTCGCCGATCGGCGGAGGGAGGTCGTCGTCGTCGTAGTTGTCCAAGTCTTCAAAGAGGTCGTCGATGTTGATCGCCCCGGCGGAAGCAGAGTTTGGGGAGGGCCGCCTGTTCTCGATGGACGAGGACGGAGAGCGCGGGTGGGTGGCGCCGGAGCGCTTCTTGCGCTGGGGCTGGGGCAAGTCTTGTTCGGAGTCGTTGGAGGATATTGAAGGCGTGCGCTTGCGGCGCCGGTGGTCGGGCGATATGGGCGTTGGCGATCGGAAGAGCGACATGGCGGTTGAGGGGCGGTGGGTGCAGACGAAAGGCACGACGCGAGGCCATCTGTGGGCGCGTCGCGTCCACGGACGAACCATGGTTCGCGTTTGTTTGTCTGTCGCCGTCGCACGTTCCACACGTTGCACGCATTGGGACGGATGCGGTTAAGCAAGCTCAGATGGAAATATGCTGCCGAAGTGTCAGGTACACTTGCTCGCCTGATGAGCAGCTTTGTCGTGAACGCGGCGACCTGTTGGCTCCCAGCCTGAAAGTTAGCCTTGCTTGAGACTGGATGTCGAGGTGTTATTTCGATGATGATCTGTCTTGCGAGTGAGTCATAACTTTTGACTTCATCACAATAAAAAAAAAGGCTCTGTGTTGGGTCCAACGAAAAGGATACAAGCTCCGAAGGTGATGGCCGACCTCTGCAGCCGAACCTCTCCAGAAGTGAGTTGTGCTTCTCATGGACTCACTCTACATTGCAGCATGAAAAGAACAACAGCGATTATCTGGGAGCGTCCCGTGTGAGAAGTCAGGTGCCATTCGCAGCAGCCGGAGCTCGCATTTCGGACTTTGACCGTTGTTCGCACCTTGTCTAAGCACCACCATCATCTCGAGCGTTTGCCGAATTTACACGCTACATCATCCCAATCTCGAAGCTTCAGTACCACCGACCTTTCGATTGATATGACCTACTTGTTCGACCTTCCCAACGTAGTGCTCTCGGAGATCCTTCTCCTTGCGTACGATATCCCACCACGGTGCCGGGGCTGGTACGAGTCTTCTCCCTGGTCGGAAATGGGTCGAGTCGCCCCTCTCCTTATCTGGAAGCGTCTCCAACTGAGCATATTCCGTATCGCGCAATTATCATCAGCACCGAAAAGCATCCCGAGCTGCTCTGTCGCTATCTGACAGCCGTCAAAGCCGCGTGGTGCAGGTCGCTTGTTCTCAACGTGCCCAAACTCGATACAAGGAGCACCTCGATCGTCCTTGACTCGCTGGTTAGCATACGCCGCGTTGATATTACGTTTTCGCGGGACCGGCCGCCGTAATGCTCGATGGCAATCTGCGAAGCGCTCAAAGTCTTGCGTCCGACGGCAGTCCTACTCGAGGCGCAGAGCAGGTACTCCGACTCCGCACTGCGTGCCTTGATAGCCTCAGTGAGCAAGCTGTTGTCTGATTGTAACTCTGAACTCGATCACCTTTAGCTCCATATTGCTTTTCTGCCTTCGGACACACAAGTCGACCTTTCGACGCTGAACGTGGCTTTTGTGCGTCTGGACTATCACACTTGGCGTGACCTGGACGCTTCCAAGTCGCTCATACAGAATCCTTTCGTCAGTACTATCAAGTTTGTGGCGTATGAGAGGGGGCTACTTCGATCTCCCCAAGACAGACCAACGGCGTTTCTGCACTCGTAGAACGCCGCCTCAGCTGACTGGAGAGCCCTTGCACTTCGAGTGTGTCTTCTGGAGGAATTTCCCCACTATGGGCAGGAGGGATAATCCCGAAGTGTTCTCCTCTTTTGGTCCACTGTACTGTTCTTTTGTGGGCTGCAAAGATTTGGGTGTAAAGATGAAGGTGGTAGGACGGTGGGTTGATGGACATCCTCGCTTGCGGGCGCTGTTTCACAGTTGATTGGTAGCATGATAATTGAGTGCTTGTCCTACCCGCTGTTGAACCGCTGCGTTGAAATGCGCCTGTACGATTGCACGCCGAAAAAAATAGAAAAGGAAGGGAAGTAGACAACTTGTTGAATGAAATGACAATGGAGAGGGCTGGGCGGCGGCAACTTGCGTTTCAGTCTGTAGCTACAATGATGCGTTGTGCTGCATTGGCCACCGAATGGTTACTGATGCCTTGGTGTGAAAATATTGCAACAGAGGGAAATGCATGCGGCTGACTGCAGCTGCCCATTCTGGGTTCGTAAAAGACCGGACAATACTTTGGGATTTCGGATACTCAAATCTCCCGAGAAAAATATGTGTAAAATCAGCAAGTCTTCCGGGGGCAGTCTTGTATAGCAAATGTCGGTGCAAAATGCAACCAACACAAGCAAACAGGCAGATCCAACAAAACGAAATCATCCTAAATCACATGGCTTCAGCTATCCAGGATTCTTGCTCCACATCCACAGTTCCACAGCTCCAAAGATTCGCGCGTTGGTGTTGCCTAATTGAACTGTCCCTATCGTGCTGGCAGAAATGCCCATTCAGAAGTCCCCGTTGTAGCCGAGCAGGTTCGGCGAGCCGGCGGTGTTGCAGATGCGGTTCTTGTTGGAGCAATTTGAGGACACTGGCGATGCTGGCCGGGGAGCTGTTCCTATTTTCGGTGAAGGGTCGCTCAAGTTAGCCCAGGGAGGGGGTAACTTTGAAGCTGAGGACACGGCGGGACGCACCCGCGAGCACCAATCAACGTAGCAACCAAGCCAGCAACGTGGGGAGTTGCCATGCTTGTACCGCTCAGAACCGCGGAGGAGTGTCGGAGTTGATATAGAAGCTGAGTCAAGTGCGGCACAAGGTCAGTCAAGCCACTGAAGCAGCAGAACAGCGACCTGCCTGATGATGTTCGCACGTGGCGCAAACTGCAGGACAGATTTGATCAGAAACAAAAAGTGTAGGTACTGCATTCTGAGACAAGTTATGATGTCGACGACCGAGCCGTAGTTGCTGAACGACGCACGGCGGTCGTTGACGTCGGATGCAGCAACGATGATGACCTTGATATACCCGATGAAAGAAAGTGAGCTTGACTCTTGAACTTATGTTGGACCCTACGTACAGCAGACGCGGGCCCTGAAAGAAAACCAAACTCAGTCAACCTGTCCTGATTTCCAGTAGGCGTACGACGACATACGGGGTGCCTGTGCTAGCGTCCGTGTTGTCGTTTCCAGCAGCCTAGGAAAGGGCTCAGGTTTACATGAAGCTGCAAAGAGCCTTCAGCGTCCTGGTTAAAGAGTCACATACCACGACAAAGTGGACACCAGCGTTGATGGCCTGTCGTGGAGAAATCAGTAGAGGTGTCATTAAAACTATGCTCTTACTTCAGCAACTCACGGAGTGGACAGTGCGAGCCAAGCGGTTGAAACGCCTCCGCCTACGGAAAGAGTCACATTCGGCACATTAATGACGCCGCAGGTGAACACACAGATGCACCGAGCGAAAGCGAAGCAATGCTCGGGCGACCAGAAGAGCGGGCATGGCTGGCAACGTAGTTGACACCCGCTGGAATAAAAAAGTTCAAGTGTTAAGGAGGCGCTCGCAACTCCGAAGGAGGAAGTCGGTGTACCAATCACGTCTGAGTTGCTGCCGCTGGTTGCCGGAGTCCGAAAGGACCTAGCAAAAACAAAGGTCAAGGCTTAGCTCGGTCTGGTTGATTAAAGCTGTTAGTGATACACCTTGGCGGCGATAATGTTGGCACCCTTGGCGATGCCGACCGTCCGACCCGCAATAGTGCTAGCACAGTGGGTGCCCTGAGGGTCGAGGATGTCAAGTTCGTCCCTATAGCATCGGGGAGCTTTGGAATCTGATATCTTGCATGGCCATTGTCGTCGTTGGTGCTGGACTGAATAAAGGTGAGCAAATTTGTGAACTGCATGAAATACTTTTGAATACTATTCGTATTATATTCCTTGTCTAGATTAGAATACAGCTTTCCCAGTATTCCAAGGACCGGATTAGATTATTACCACCTGGGAACAGAAGGCAGAATTAAATCCTTGAAAATATTCAGATGTATTCTGTATTCCACAGCAGCAAAAACACGCTGGAAAAGAAGGCCAGTGTTGATCCTACAGGCAACTTCTGTCAGTGCTCTGTGCACCAGGTAAATCATTTCCCTCTCAGAGATGCTGAACTTCATGTACAAGCAGATGGGGATGATTTTTCTGTAGCTGTCTCAGTGACACGTGAGAGCTGTTGTTTTGACAAGACCGGCTGGCCACATTCACACCTCTTTCAACTGCCTTACAGACTTCTCACCTACCCCAGATACTGTCCAGTTCCTCAATGAACCTCAAGGGAACACAGACTGCATGGGAGCCCTGCAAAGCACAAATTTTGACAGGGCCTGGAATAAGGAATATAATCAGCATATAATCATTATTCAGGTGTAGAATAGATTTGGCACTGCCCCCAGTCCTGGAATAATAATACAGCATTTATGTGTATTTCTTGACGGATTTAATCTATTCCTGGATCCCTACCTGGCGAGCCTCCAAAGGCACAGTCGCTACAGTGGCAAAGAGACCGGTGAGAACGGCGAGAACGGCGCAGCAGAACTTCATGTCTGCTCAAGAAGAAAGGGAGAGAAACAGAGAGCGAAAGCTTGAGGAGGGCAGTTGGAACTCAGTGACTGCCCGCTTTCATGTTCACGAGGAGCAACGGTTGCTCGGTCGCCGCTTCTCCTGCCTGGCTTTATCACGTGTGGGCCTTTTAGTATTGATGGAAAGTTTGTGCACTGGCACGCGCTATCGGGGTCGACCGCACTGTCCCACCACAGTTAATTTCCTAAGGAGCGACTGCACCCGGAACCCGCTGGCTTCCGCTGCAATGCAGCGGGACAACTCTCGCAGAGTATAGCTGTATCAGGGCATTCCTAGATAAAACGATTCTTTGTGATTTGAATAACAGAACAAGACACAATACGGCGCAAGTGAGAGGAGGAGAAGCGGTGATCACCGCCCTCGCGTGGGTCTTCTCTCTCAACGACAGTGATAAGAACGGTATCGAACTGATCGGCCGAAGGGATTGAAACTGAGACTTAAGTACATCCAAAACCTCTAATGTTGCTATCATCTGGTTGTCAGGAAGGCCCGGTCGTCACAGAGCAAGGGCAAGGAGGCATGGCCGAGCCGTTACGTTCAGTCTCGACGATCTCTGATGCACAACCGACTTTTCACTAGCCGTTTTGTACTTTCAATCCACAAGGTAACCAGGTTCCGTGCCGTGCCAACAGTATGCATCGGAAACGATACGAAGCCGACGCATTCCTGATTGCGCGATGTGCACGAGGCACATGGAAGCTTGGAACTGCCATCAGTGTATGTGTACGCATGTTTTGGGTAATGAGCGCCGTGAAGCATAGTTTCCTATTTTGAACGCCGTCCTCATGTATTGTAGCGGATGGTGTGGCCAGTTCTGTGTGCTTTGCGCGTGCGATGTACATGTAGCGACCGACGCTCGGACTCAGAAGCCAGAACGCGTCGATGCAGAGAGCATCGAGGTATGGCCTGGGCAAGGCAAGGCGATAGATAAGGGAGTTCCAGTGCGTGATGTGTGCACAGAAGGAGTGGCTTGCTCTTCATGCAGATTCCAAGATGAATGAGAAGTTAAGGTTACGTTGTTTCAAGAGGACTGGCCGAGGCTTCATCCTCGCCGTCCTAGATCACATCGCGCAGCCGACTATCACCCCTGAGTGTTTCGATGCCGGGGAGGTGCAACAGAGCGGATACAAGCTAGGACGTCCTCCGCAGACCACTGTAGCTGATGCAATGCGAGTACTCGCTGTGCACTCCAGCCTGGAAAGTCTATGACTTGTATAGCAGTCTCTATGTCTATACCTACCGGCGACAACCCGTCACCTAGAGGTGATGCTGGAAAGGAGCAGAGCAAGTGCCAGTCACATAAGCCGGTGCAGACGTGCATCCAGTCCTCGGACCGGCCTGCAACACCTCCAAGAAAGGTATGCTACTTCTCGTGAACTTTTTACAGTAATACGAAGGCACGGCAAAATTTTCCGGTGTATGTGACCCGAAGTCAGATGACATCGCCATCCGCAGCGGAGGCTCAGATTTTCAGTCTTCGACCGCGCTTCGCACCTTGTCCATGCAGCGCCATCATCTCGAGCGTTCGCCGACCACATCATCCCAATCTCGACACTTGGGTGCAACCCACCTATCGTTCGAAATGGTCTCGCTGCTCGACCTGCCCAACGAAGTGCTCTCGGAGATCGTGCTCCTTGCCTACGACATCCCACCTCGACACCGTCGGTGGAACGAGCCACCCCCCTGGTCGGAAGCAGGTCGAACCGCCGCCCTTCTCATATGCAAGCGTCTCCAGGGACTTTCCGAGCCTATTCTCTTTCGAACCATCATCATCATCACCGCCAATCAGCGCGACCAGCTCTGTCGCTCTCTGACGGCGACTAAAGCAGCGTGGTGCAGGTCGATTGCTCTCGACGTGCCCGAACTCAACACCCGGAACATATCGAGCATTCTCGAATCTCTCTGTTACATACGTCGCCTTGACATTCACGTTTTGGCGTGTCCTGTCTCCTCGGTGCTCGGCAGCGGTCTGCGAGGCGCTGAAAGATTTGCGTCCAACAGCGGTCATTCTCAGGGTGCAGGTCGGGGCCGCATCGGTATTGCGTCTGTTGCTGGTATCGTTGAAAAAACCTTTGAATGAATGGAGGGTCGACCTCGAGTATTTCGAGCTCAGAATTGATCTTCACTCTCGACTGTCGGCGCCACTGGGACGCTTTAAAGTCGCTCATAAATAATTGATTTATTCGTACCATCGAGTTTATGACTTACTAGAGGGGTGCGCCTCTACCGGCCCATGCGAGGGACCCGTTTTTGGACCCATCAAGCGCCGCCTCAGCCGATTGGAGAGCACTGGAACCTCGAGTACGTCAATATGTCTAAAAGCTCCGAAGGCGTGGGACAAGACAGACTTGCTTGACTTTCTCTTGGCTCTTTGGCTGCATTGCTTTGGTTGTGTTGTAATAGCGGTGTACAGTTGAACGTGGCTGGACCGCGGTTTGCTGCATTGCATCTTGCATGACACACTTATCCGTGCGTGCTGATCCAGTTGGACAAGCTTTTTCGGAAATATCGTATAGAGGTGGAATTCTTGAGCCAGGCGTGGAAGTGATCAGGCGAAACGCGATAAGGCAGTGGTTTCGTTGCTCGACAGCCAAGGCTTTCAGAGCATCCATCAATCAGAGACACACACTGTGGCAACTATATTTATCGTTAGAGAGGATTATTCAGAAGCACACCTGATCCGAGCCGCCTCGACTACCGAGTGGGACGTAGCCAGATACCGGTCGGGGCAAAAAGCTGGAAGCTTCTTGAACGTAGTGCCTTCTGCATACAATTTTCTATCAACTTGAAAAGTTGTATAAGCGTGACATTCATCCTAATTCCTCAACCGCAAACATCATCTGTCAAGTAAGGCTAGGCGTGCCGGGCGGAAGAGGCATGCTGTTCTGGCAGTTAGGCTCTCAGACTGCGATCCGACTTTGGCTCCTCCGACTGGCACTCTTCAGCCGCAGCGGTGGCGCCTACCTTGTCCAGAAATTGCTCTTATACAGCGTCTCGCATCCCAACATCAGCTGCAACAGGATATCATCGAAGGCTGAAGGCTCAAGTCTTCCGACCCAACTTTACTTCCTCGCACTACATCATCCTCCCCTACCCGCTCGACCGCGTCTTCACCATCCTCTCATCTGGATCATCCATTGAGGCTCTGGCCCGCCTCTCGGCGACCTGCACGTCCTTCACCCTCGTCCAGACGACCCACATCTCCCTCCCTGCCGGCTCGCTGTCTTCGGCACACGGGACGCACCTCCTCTCGGCCTGTTCCACCTCTGAAGGACTCGAACGCACCACTTTCTCGCTCGAGGGAACCACACCACTCCTCGGCGGGATATTCAGCAACCGGATGCGCATCGATGGGTGCCAGACGGAGAACCGGGAAGGGCGGTGCTGCTTGTATGAGAGTCTTGTTCACAAGCAGGGGGTCGTTGTTTGAAGTTGAGGACGTTCGAGGAGATGGATTCCCAAGAAGTGGAGGAGGGCAGGACAAGGGTGACGGAGAAGATTGAGGGAATGTGCCCAGGCTGGTTGAGGAGGCTGGTAGAGAACGAGTGTAGGACGACGCACAGGTTCGTCTGGCCCTTATTTTCCCCTCCTTCCTTATGGAAGTGACCTATAACTAATATCTTTCGGATGAACGGCTGGTCAGAGCTCATATGGAGAAGTACCACAAGCTGTTTGTATGAGACGACGCGGCTTGCGAGCAGATAATGTATTCATGTTGTCTATCCGGCACCTATCCAAGCGGCCCAGGAAACTATATATTTTTTTATCAATGGAGGGGCCAATATATTAGGAAATGCCAGCCGTGTATACGGCCGCTGGTAGCCATCCACTTCTTAATTCGGGTGCCGCTTACGGTGCTTACATTCGACAAGTCTTGACAGATGCAACCATGGCATTCAAGGACATGAATTGCACAGATTCTCCACGGAGGAGATGTACACTGTAAATCTGTCAGGGTTGTAGTACATCCAACTGAATGTATTAGCCGATAGAACCACAGGAGGTTCTGGTAGGGCGACGCCAGCGACCCTATTAATAATGCGTAGTAGTTCCAGAGCTCGTGCAGATACTTGTTCCATGGTCATTCGTGCGCCAGCAACAGATCAATCGTGTCATCATCGGGGTCCCATCTCGGTACCCTCTGCTTACACAATGTCATTCAGAACGAGAAGTAGCAGGCTGATTCAATTCATCGCCACTTCAAGCCCGCCGTTATGGCTATACAAGTCAGCCTTGTTCGGTGGGATGGCCTGCAGCGGCATCGGAGGGCTTTATCCAGAAACCCGAGGCACTCCGAGGGGCAGCGCTTCCAACCATTGTTGCTCTACCTTGTAACAGCTTGATCATGCACTTATAGGTGCACGGAAAGGGGATGAACAGTGCACGCTATCTACTTTGCCGCTCATCGTCTCACCGGCAAGCCGGCCGGCCCTGAAGCGTCTCCTAAGCTTTTTAGACGTCTTCCTCCTTCGTCACCATCTCATCTCATTCACAACTTCTCACTCCTCACCATTTCTTTGCACATCCCGTATTGTGAGTCTTACATTCCAACATGTGCAGCAGCCTACGGTCGGGCCCCGCGCTTCGCTCCACTCGCGGTGGACCCGCCTTGCGTGCCTGCGCCCTATCTATGATGAACAACCTTTACAGACCTGATCGCATCCGTTCCCCCCCGGGGGCACGTTGTCGATAACCCATTATTGCCTTTTTAATCTGATCCTTTCCTATATGGAGCACGCGCTCTTACACTCCCATGACCACGAGCGCTGACTTCCTGCGGTCTGGTCCGAAGTCTAGTCTATGTTGTCCGGCACCCAGAATAATTTCGTCTACGTGGTATGTAGTGTGCATATGGAGATAGCGCGCTCTACTGGTGTTTCTAGGTATGGGTGCTGGGTGGGTGTGAGCCGTCGGGATTGGGGTGGTCGCAACCGGTGAGAACCGGACGCGTTCGACCCGGGCTCTGGTCGTTCCGTGGCATCGATAAATCTTTCGCACCATGTTCGCTGCTTGCTTCGTAAAGCGCAGTGGGTCTTGCAAGGACAGACGAATGGATCCGGTCAAAATCCGTAGCGAGAAGGATATGAGCCCCCCGTCGGTCGGAGGGGGATGAAGCTTGATGCCGCTTGCAGTGATTTTGAGCCCGTGCATGAGCTGTGAGCCATCCACCAAAGGTTCATGTCGACCTCGCCGCTCGAGCGTGCACTCAGTAGTGCACATACCTGTGCGGTGGCATTTTGAACGGGACCCTCAGGGACCACGCGGTACACGCCGGTCTGCTCCCGGTGAGCTTTTAATGAGCTGCCTGGGGATGCCTCCGTCGCGATCGCGGGTGGGTTCGAGAGCGGTCGTTGAACTGTAAAGGCTTGTCAATGCTTGCACATCGTTCCCCTAGCACAACTTGCGGCTATTTACTTGCTACTTTTACTTGCAGATTTGCAGTCCAAGGAGTGTTGAGCAACGCCACACGCATGCGCTCCGCGGGGTCGCCGTTCGTTGTTTCGCCGTTTGTGGCTTGGCCGCCGGCACTGTTGAAAGCTGACTCCCGCGGCCTTTCTGCGTGTCGAGAAACAGAGTTGGCTTTAGGTGGCCGTTGCGATCTGCAAGGATCCACGACAAAAAGCAGTTTACAATTTTAGTTTACAAGTGATCGTCGAGATCGTCGTCCTCGTCGACTTCGTAAGCATGCGGACTAGCGTAAGAATGGGATAATTCAGGATCGACAAGTCACAAGGGTCGGTGTCAGATCCCGGAAGTTGGCGCTTGTCCCGTTCATACTGTGAAGAAGACTACGGAAGGCCAGACTAGGCACGACAGGCCAAGTTATGTGAATCTGTACGCTGCTGGCCTCGACCACAGTTCGTCAACGATGAAAGGGCCTTGATGGCTGTTATCGCGGCGGCAGGGCGCGGGATGGAGTGGGGTGAATGCGAACGTGGCTTTGAGGCTGGCACAAAGAACTTCAACGGCCGTGTACGCAACGGAGTCGTTAATGAGGCCCTGATCCAACATCTAATGCAGTTAATGAAAACGTAGGGACGTGCATCGTAGGCAATAGTTGCGTAGGGTTTGAAAGCACTGCTTGATACAGACGGACCGGCCACTGCGGTAAATCTGCCAAACCTATGATGCGTAATATGGTGCTCCACCACGGAAAGGAGACAGGAGACAGCACCTCACTGACTAATTATTCAATCAACCAACTTACAGTCCTGTATCGGACGCGTTTGGCATTCTCGCTGTTATGTTCTTTGCCTCCGCACCGCAGCGACGCCCGAGAGCCCGGCCCGGGCTCGCACAAGTCGCTGATCTTGCTCCGTGCCAGACCTTTCTCTTGCCTCCGTCCCCCTCGCCCGCGCCGTGCTCACGCTTGTGCCTTTATTATCATCATTCCCCATCGCACACCGCTCTACAGCGCTCCCAGCTTCGCCGCTGCTACCGACGGGGCTCTGATCGCCATCGACGACGCGCCGGACTAATAGCAAGCTTCTATCTCGGGCCGGTCCTTGCCGCCCTTGCGCTCGCCGCTTCCTCGCTTGTCATGTCCGCCGCTGCCACCACCGCCGGTGCATTCTCGCCTCAACACCTTCATCCTCCGACGCGATCCGCACACCCGATCCCTCAGCCGCCCAGGTCCCCGTCTTCCGAAAGGGAGTCCGACCTCGATCGCCCCGCGAAGCGTAAACGCGTCGAGTGCAGCGCTCCCGAGCCTCGCTCAGCTCCGCGTCCTCCTCAGTCAAGCCCGACCTCATCTGCATCCGGTCCCGCTTTCGCGTTGGCGCCCGACATGCCTTTCTCTGCTGCCGCATCCTCCTATTCCTCTCACGACGCGCATCCCTCGACCGCGCAGATGCTGCCACCAGCTGTTCTCAACACGATAGCCTACTGGGCGGCCGATCCGGGAGACGCTGGTTCACCCGTGGCCGTGGGGAGGATGGCGCTCGTGTGCAGGAGATGGAGCGAGGTGGTCGGGAGCGACGAGTGTCTTGCTCTGGTCTGTGAGGCCAAGTTTGACCTGAGCGCGCCTAGAAGGAGATTTGGCGACAAGGTGCGCAGTAGTCTCCCGAAGTCAGTGATGAAGCGGGCGCCATTCTCACAGCTCTTTTCACCGACACCTCAGGCGCGTGATCCGATGGTGCTCGGGGAGGTTCTCCGTCGGCGGTTCAGAGGGCTCAAGCTCGTCCGCCGAGCCTCGTATCTACCGGATATCCACGCTTCAGGTCCTCTGCCTGACAAGCAAGAAGCGGCGTGGGATCTCCTCTGGCTCTTGCTCGAGAATGGTGCTTCGTCAAGCATGATCCTTATCAGAGAATTACTGAACGTTCTTCATGGTGTTACAGACGGGATCAACATCAAGCAATGCACGCACTACCGTCTTCGCGAGTTCCTCCGTGCCGTGCACTCGCAGATTTTCCTCCGCGACGCCATCAAGCCCGGCTTTCCGCCAGAGACTACGACGCGCAGCATCCTCATCTGGGTCTCGTGGCTCGCATTCAGCAGCGTCGACTTTGCGGACGAGACCGAAGCGGACGTGGAAGAGGCTATGTTTGTCCTTCGTCCATACGTGTTCGCAGCGCACAAGGCAAGTGTCTGCTTGACAATCTCTGTTGCAAAACGCCGCTGACCTTTTTTTGGCCGAAGGACAGTTCGAAGCCTTCTTTGCGCCCTTCAACATCCGCACCCTTCCGA
>JTLS01000514.1:0-17670 GCA_000826855.1 Basidioascus undulatus
CACCCTAGGCATGAACGGAACCAATCTTTCTGGGTCAAGACAAGACCGGTTGGATATCCAGCAGCGTCTTACGCCGGCAGCGTCGCCGAACAAACGCACAATCCGCACGCGAACCGCATTATCTTAAATGCGATGCAATGCCAATGATGCCGATACAACTACGTAAGCGAGTGGAGTATGACTGTGGTCTACACCGCAGATGCTGTTTCAATGCGAGTCTAGGTAATGCAAATGACGGAGCGCCACTCCAGCGCTGAACGAATAAGCGAACGAAAACGAGAGACAAAAAAGCACGAGAAAGACCCAAATGCTCTATGCCCAAAGTCTAAGACCCCAAAGACAACACGAAACGAACATAAGGAGGAGGGAGGGGGAAGGGAGGGGAGAGGGAAGGCTCAGTCCGACAGCCCCCCGACGCCCGAGTCGCTCGCGCCGTCCTCGTCCTCCTTCTTCCACGCGCGCGTGTACTTGCCCGTCACGGTGCGGTAAAAGAGCACCTCCTCGTCATCCTCGACGAAGCGGCAGTCGCGCGCCGACTTCCAGAGCGAGACGAAGAAGTTCTCCTTCGTCGAGTAGTCTGTTTCACGTTCAGGACGAAGCCATCAGTCAGGTCCGCTCTTCTTTTAACAGACGCTCAAAGGAAGACGCACAGTGCTCCCCCATGACAGCCTTGATCGCCTCAGTCGCCTCGTCGGCGTGGTCTGCGAGGCAACCTCATCCCGTCAGCCACTATTTGAGAGGGATGGGCAAGCCGCTTTCGGCATCAGGAAACTCACAGTGAGGGATGGTGGAGATGACGTGGTGGAGAACGTGCTTCTCCGCGAGTGAGTGGATGAACACGCTGCCGACGGACCAGCCCTCGACGCCGAAGCTCATGATCGTGCGGTCCATGGTCGCCGTGGCGCCGCGCGCGAAGTTCCAGGTGTTCTCGCGGTAGTGGGGCTGTGGCCGAAGGCAGATATTCAGCATGGTGGAGCAGAAATAGAGTAAAGACAGGGGAGTACGAACGAGGTCAATGTCGGTGTGCTGGAGGTACGTGATCGCGCTGCGGAAAGGGGCTTGCTTCAGGCTCAAGCTTTCGGGCGAGAAACGGCCGAGGGGACTCACATCAACCAGAAGTTGACCCAGAGGTACGGGACGAGGTAGTACTTGATGACGCTGCGATCAATCACCACCAGAGTCAGCTATCTCCGCTTTCAATGTGCGACGTCGATTTGAACTTACGCGGCGCTGCCGGACACCTGCCCGGCGATGATAAGGCCAGCGATGGTAGCGATGAGACCGATGTCAGAGCTGAGACCATCAAGCAGCGTCAACCGAGTAGAGCATTGCGGAGGAACAGATCTCTTAAGCGCACACGACGACGTTCCACCAGTCCTGCGGTCCCCGCCTTCCGTCAGTGAAAATCCTCCGAGCTGGGCAGAGGTAGAAATGGGGCTCACCTTCTTCTGGAAGAGCTTCGAGTTGGGCGAGAAGTGCGAGTACTCGAGGCCGTACTCGCCCCGCTTGCCGGCGATGTTCAGGAAGAGGTAGAACGGCCAGCCGAGGAGCTATCAACCACCGCCGTCAACAATCAACGCCTTGCTGACTTGTCTCGCAGGAGGGAATGGGATGGACGCACCTGCTGGAAAAGTAAGAAGCCAAGGACAACAATGGGCGCGTCGCTTATCGCCTCGCGCAGAGCGGACTCGTTGTCGTGCTCCGAGTGGCGCGCGGGAAGGCCCTTCTCGGAGCGGCTGATGAGAGGGAAGGGTAAGATGAGCTCTACGAGGCTACAGGACTGGTGAGTTGGCGGACGAGGACGCACGTGCGCGGGACGTAGACCATGTCCTTGGTGAAGTGGCCGGTGTATTTCTGTGAGGGAAGAAGAGCAGGATTAGGCCCTGCCCTCATTATCCTCGGAACTCGGAGGACAAGCGGACGGACGTGGTGCAGGCCGTGGGTGATGCGCCAGGCTGCCAGCCATCGTTCCGAGTGTCAGCCATCAGCCAGGCTAATCCATGAAACAGCAGCGCGTACGGTGATACGGGACGAGGAGGAATGAGTGAAGCACGAGGCCGACGGCGTGGTTAAGCTGGCGCGAGGTCGAGAAGGCCTGGTGCCCGGCCTCGTGGGCGAGTGTCTGCGGTGGGAGCTGCGTTCAGCTCGTGTGAGCGAGGAGCAAGGCAGATGTGGACGAACCCAGATGCCTGTGAATGTGGGCTGGTTAGCTGTGTTTCCTCGAAGGATGGAACAAGGAAGAAGGAACGGACGCACCCATGCCGACGACACCCTGCCAGAACCAATAGACGTTCCACGCCGCCCAGCGGCCGACCTGCCGTTCTCCCACATCAACGATCCCGTGCTCCAGAGCACCCGAACTACAAGCCTCAAAAAGAGAGAGAGACTCACAGTCGTCAAAGCGTTCTTCTCCAGCCCAGCAAAGTACGGGTCGATCCGGCTCGCGGCGAACCCGAGCGCGGCGACGAGCGCGTAGTCCCTGAAGACGTAGGTGAACGACTTCCAGGCGGAGCGCTCGAAGCAGTGCTTGGGAATGGCCTGGAGGAGGTCCTCTGCGGAACGAAAGTCCCATCCATCTCAGCAATTCCCTTCCCCTGCACGCCACCCCCGACACGGACGGCATGACGGACGGGTAGTGAACTTGGGGAGCGAGAACGCGCGCACGCCCTCGGGGAGCGGGGCGTCGGAGGCGGCCGAGTCGGCGCGGGCAAGAACGGGGCGCTCAGAGGCCTTGAGGATGGCCTTGCGGGACTTGAGCTCGGTCATCGTTGCGACGACGATGGGGAGATCGGGTGTCGGTGTCGGTGTCAGGTGTCGGTGTCGGGAGGTGGGATCGATCTATGGGAACCCGATCAAGCGGGCGGTGGATAGAAACGAGCGGCGGTGGACCTAGAGGCGGTCCTAAGCGTAAAAAGCGAACGTTGTGGTGGGAGAAGAAAAAGGACCAAAGAAAGGAGGTGGGGAAAGGGGAAGGGAACTTGGGAAGGCAAGTCTGAGCGCAGCAGCAGCAGCGTGCGCACGCACACGCCCAGCCCAGCGCTGCGATCCGAAAAATCATGCCGCGAGGCCGCGGCCAGCGTGGCAAATTGATCGAAACGCGGGGGCCAGGGATCGAGCCGAGCCGTCTTCATGTTTGAGCCTTGCCTGGCTGCTGCCGCATCGAATGGGAGGCGTTGTGCAGTGGTCCACATAAATTCCACGCAGTCTTCTCTCGTCGCTGTTGCCGTTATCTTATCGGCAAGACTCCATGAGCCATGAGGCGGCGATGTGGAGCTTTCAATCATGGTGCAGCTCCGGCAGCCGAGCCGAGATTTCAGCTCCACAGCGTCGCGCGTCGCCGTTGAATGGCGCGTCCGTCAACTGGCTTGTTCGCAATGCCTCTCAGGCGAAACTGGTCTGCATTGTAAGCATGTAGGTTATTGAAAAGAAGAAGCGGGTATACTATTGAGATGTTGCATGTACTGGGCATTTTCCTTCACAGAAAGTTGTTCACGTTGAGAGGAAGTGGCGCTGCAGTCGTTGACGCTGGAGACGCGTGGAGAAGCAGTCTAGACTTTCTATGCTAAAGCAGGCAGTGATCATGGCAATGAACAATGTTTGATTCATAATTATGCAATCTACTTCCAGGGAAGGACAGCTCATGTCACAAGTCTTTGCAAGTGCAGGCAGAGAAGTGTACACATGGGTCTTGTGGGCTGCAAGCATGCACTCATCCTCTCAGCATCTTTTTATGCCTGCCACCAAGCACTAGCAGATGGCTGCAGAAACTTCTGTAGGCTTGATGGCACAGAGTCTGCAACCTGCTTGCTCCAATCAAACCTTTGGGGGTTTGCACATCTTGAGTCTGCCACAAGCAGGTTGGGGATAGGACAACTAGTCAAAATTGCCAGAGACTGGTCAGCCAAACCTGTGCAAGGGAGTGGACAAGACCAAGTGCAAAGTGTCAGTGCTGGCAAAGGTCTCCACGGCCAAGGGGTAGGTAATTCCATAGTTTTTGGCCTGAGGCCTTCCCTGCACTGTTGACAATTGGTCCAGGATATGCATTAATGCCCAAAAGGCAAGGTGAGCAACTATTTACATGGCAGAGGACTACTAGCAACATGAGTAATCTTGGTCACTGGGGGGTCCTACCCTTGCCTGGCAGATCAGAGGATGCATGTGGTTCACCAATAAACCTACACTCCCTCCCACCATTGTTTACTGACCTTTGCAACGGCAGTATCTGACATGGCCTGCCCTGTGCCTATTCTCCAACAGCAGAGTAAGGGCATGGTATATTACCCAAGAACAATGTGTGGTGCATGCACTGTCCTACTCAGCATGCTGTCACCTGTTGCCTTGAGCATGCACACAACCTTATGCTGGCACCAGCTCTCGAGCAACCTCAGGTCCCTGGTTGTCTATCCGCACTGGGCATGACTGAGTGTGTCCGGCAAGATCCCAGCAGCCTCGAGCTGCTTGCGCTGGGTGAGGTAAAGCTTGTTCTCAGGTGAGTCCAAGAGGACTCTCTGTCTGAATGAAAGGTCTGTAGACCTCGTTGCACACGCACACACACAACAGACAAGTGACCAATCTATGGCTGTCTGAAGGATGCGTTTGGTGTGACTTGAGGGGAAAAGGAGCAAGAGCGGGCAAGGCGTTGCCAGTTCGACACTCCGGCGCGCGCGCCCCTCGCATCACGTGACCCGCTCGCGTAAGGCGAGCGGCAAACTATTTACACAAGTGCCCGTCCCAGAACCCAGATCCTTACACTGAAGGTGCTTCTGCGCTCGGCCTTCACTCACACGTGCTGGAGGTCCTGTGGACAAAGGATGAGATGCTGGTCAGTTATAGGCATGGCTGTGCAGTGGGTGAATGCGCACCTCTGCAGCGTCCACCTTGCACTTGCTCTTGTTAACTACCTCAACATGGATTTGGCCCGAGGAGGACGCGCGTGAATGAGCAGCACCCGGGATAGGGACGCGATGCGGAAAAAACGATCTACCGAAGACCACCGCGTGAGGGAGAGTAAACATCACGAGACGAAACGAAAATGCAGGTGAGTATTCGCGGTGCAGAGGAGGTTGAAAAAGAAAGGAAGACGCTGGCGGCTGTCGGCCGGTAACTTTCCGGCTCGTTGCTGACAGCCTCGCGCTGACCGATCGAGCAGTCCGCCTTCTTCGCCCACTCTCGTGATCGAGAAGCGGAGACAATCATCTTTCGCCTCGATACTTAACTCCACGTCCTCCTCCCCGTCCTTGCCCTCGTTCCCTCTCCATCTTCCACCATTATCACCCTGGCGTTCCTCACCCCGCTCGTTCGCCGCGCGGCATCCTCATCCCCGGCACTCAAAACGACGACTCCCGCTGCTCGCCTCGCGCTCGTCCGTCTTCGATCGCGCGTTCGAAACTGAGAGGGACCGGAGACTGATTCGGATTCGCATGCAGATCTCCCGCTCTTTCTCTGCGACTTCCTCAGCTATGGCTCCTGTGGACAAGCCTTCGGAGGGCGAGTACGACGTCGTCGTTATCGGCGGCGGCTCGGGCGGTCTCGGTGCTGCTGTGCGTCCCACTCCCACAACACCCCTCCATCTCCCACCAGATCTAACACCGTCACTTGGATCTATTTGAACAGCGCCGCGCTGCTCAGTATGGCGCCAAGGCGGCGATCATTGAGGCGCAGGACAGGCTGGGTGGGACTTGCGTGAACGTCGGTGCGTAGATGGATGTGAAAAGGAAGGCGGAAATGGGATGCTGATGGTGAGGAGATGCCGCGTTCAGGCTGCGTTCCCAAGAAAGTGCGTACTCTACTCCTTCTGCCCTGCAGCCCCCGCTCATCCCCCTTTTTTCCAACCAGATCATGTGGCACGCCGCGGACATGGCGCACGCGCTCTCCCACGCGCCGGGCTACGGCCTCGGCGCTGCGCTCTCCCCCTCGCTCGACCTGCACAAACCCCCCTTCGACTGGACGACGTTCAAGCACAAGCGTGACGCGTACATCGCCCGGCTGAACAAGATCTACGAGACGAACGTCGCGAAGGACGGGGTCGAGGAGCACCACGGCTGGGCGCGTGTCACCTCGCCCAACAGCGTCTCCGTCTCGCGCAAGGACGGATCGAAGTACGAGCTCAAGGCGAAGAACATCGTCGTTGCCGTGGGCGGGCGCCCGACGATCCCCTCCGAGGAGCAGATCCCCGGCGCGAGCCTGGGCATCACCTCCGACGAGTTCTTCGACCTCGAGACGCAGCCCAAGCGCGTCGCCGTCGTCGGCGCGGGGTACATAGCGGTGGAGCTCGCGGGCGTGTTCAACTCGCTCGGGAGCGAGACGAACGTTGTTATCAGGCACGACAAGGTGTTGCGCTCGTTCGACCCCATCATCCAGGACACGATCACCGAGCAGATGGAGAAGACCGGGATCGCGCTCCACCGCTCCTCGAACGTGACCAAGGTCGAGAAGGCATCCAACGGCGCGCTGACCGTCCACCTCAACTCGGGCAAGTCGCTCGAGGTCGACACGCTCCTGTGGGCGATCGGCCGCCGCGCGGAGACAGAGGACCTCGGGCTCGAGACCGCGGGGGTCAAGACAGACAAGAAGGGCGATATCGTCGTGGACGAGTGGCAGGCGACGAACGTCTCTGGTGTCTGGGCGATCGGCGATGTTCAGGGCAAGGCGCTCCTCACGCCCGTCGCGATAGCTGCCGGGCGCAGGCTCAGCAACAGGCTGTTTGGCGGCGAGAAGTTCAAGAATGACAAGCTTAGCTACGATAACATACCCTCGGTCATCTTCTCGTGCGTCTTCCTCCTGCTCTGCCGCCTTCTCCTTTTCTCCTCCCGCCTCCTTCCCCTCCCCGTCACTCGGAAACTCACATTGCATCCACGCACGCAGCCACCCCCCCTCGGGCTCCGTCGGTCTCTCCGAGCCCGAAGCGCGCGAGAAGTACGGCGACGAGAACGTGAAGGTGTACACGACGCGTTTCAGTGCGTCCTTCCTTTTTCCTCTCCTCTTTACTCCCTCTCCTCTTCATTCCTCTCTTCCCACCGCTCACCCCGCCCGACCCCCCCAGCCTCCATGTACTACTCGATGCTCGAGCAGGACCAGAAGGAGCCTACGGTGTACAAGCTCGTCGTCGTCGGACCCGAGGAGAAGGTCGTGGGGCTGCACCTCGTCGGTCTCGGGTCGGACGAGATCCTCCAGGGCTTTGCGGTCGCGGTCAAGATGGGCGCGACGAAGAAGGACTTCGACGATACGGTTGCTATCCACCCGTGCGTTGTTCTTCCTTCCTTCGCCCGTCTCTCCCTGTTCCCTGGCGCTGGATTGGGTCTGGGTGCGATGGCTCACATGCTACATTTGATGGGTACAGGACGAGCGCGGAGGAGATCGTCACCCTGCGATGAGCGTTTGGGGACGGGTGGGCTATGAGGCGCGAAGAAGGGTTGGACATTGCTAGACTGAGATAGGAGAGAGGGCGGGCCTGGTTTTTTGGAGGACTGCATATTCTGATACAGTTATGGACTCCTTGACTTGCACTGCGTTTTGTAAGAAGGCGACACTTTCACGAGATGCTCGCTGTACATGCAGGCCCGGACTGCTATCATGCTGCGATGAAAATGGCCAAGCCCTGTGCTGAGTGGCTAGACTCTCTGGGAGCAAAACCGCAACTAAACAGTCTTGAGAAGTTGCTGCCGTGCTCCTCGCTGCCGACGACTTAAGTCACAATCGAAAAGCCTCGTGCGTCCCGAAAGCCTTCGCCCCCTCGACGCCTTTTCTATTTCTGCGTTGAACAACATCGCTCATTTCTCGTATATTCTTCCTCTACCGTTTCCGTTGTTACGAATCACCAGCAGAACGCCAGGCTAGCTCCTGCCCTCTGCGTCTTGAGCGATCCTTCCCCAGAGCACATCCTTCACCTTCGCTTCATCTTCCTCGACCGTCCCGCAACGCCTCAATGCTCATCGACGTATCCGACGTATTCGAATACGGCGGGAAGACTCATGTCGGTAAATACCGCTTTTGATATGCTTACTTTATGACCCGACGCTCAGGAAGCCCTGCCCCATGAAAGCCGTCCTGCACTGCGTCCCAGTGGGCATGTCAACCCGATGAAAGCCTGTGGTCGCTGCCTCATGCGCGAGTTCTGCGTACGTCTGTGCATCTTTATTCTCTCTATCTACTCTCCGAAGTCCCTGTCCACGCTGACTGACGCGCATTTTGATAGAGTGTTGAATGCGTACACAACATTCGCCTTCAGCGTTTGCGCTGCCCTGACTAATTCTGACTCCATAATCTGTCCAGGGCAGCAAGTGCAGACTGGCCCGAGCACAAGTAGTTCTGTAAGAAGCGGATCATCTAAGAAGCTTGGCTGTACAACAAGGAAGCTTCAGCGTAGAGCGCATTCTTTCTATCCATCTAGGGAAGTCTCTCGTCAGACCATCAACACTCCAAATCACTCGTTGGTAAAAACAGCGTCAGCTGATGATGTGTGAGATCCGCAGTGCTCGCGGCCTTCCGACCAGAAGAGCTAGTCGAGAAGAACGAGCAAATGACGAATGTCCTCCGCCTCCTCGTCGACATCAAGACGGACGAGGGCGACACCATCGCCATGCGCGAGGCGGACCTCGTGCCGTTCTCCGCGCTGGACAAGGGAGCGCAGCGGTACTGCGTGCGCAGGCCGCAGGACCGCAACAAGATCGTCGTGCTCCTCACGTGAGTTCACCTTATCGATGCAACGAGCTAGAAGCTAACTTGCTGCTTTTAGTTTGGGGAAGTATACGCGTGAGCCTCAAGTTCAACTCCCCAGCCGTTCAGATCTCGACGACTGCGCCGTACCCCGCGCTGGACTTGACGTTCGCGCACCGCTCCTGACGACCTGGCGAACCCAACTGAAGACGGTGTTTGGTGCTGACGGAGGGGGCGGGTTCTGGGATTAGGATTAACCTATAAACTTAAGTGCGTTGCGTCCGCTATTTTGTTTTGCGATGCAATTTGGCCGCACCTCTCGCCTTGAAGGCGGTAGGTCGGTCGCTACCCGCCTTCGACTCCTCCCTGTCGGACTTCCCTAATTTGCGCATTTATAATATGGGCGTGGCAACTCATTTTAATTACTTCAGAGACTAACCAAACGGTCACTGATACATCCCAGTAGTCGCACTGCTTCGCTCGCTTTCTGAAGCATGCACGCAGCGCGCTGGCCAGATGGTCAATGGCCCATACTTTCGCGGGTGGCTCTGCCAATCAGGGTGCTGTTCGGAAAAGATCAAAAAAGTCGAAAAAATTAACTCTGCAAGCTACCTAAACATCCATGCCACCAAAGGCGTGCTTGACATTTTGAACTCAATCTGGTGTATCTTGCACTGCCATCATTGTCTTGCTAGCGTTCTGGAAGCAATATCCATCGTCACTGTGGAGATTAACAGCCCTTCTTTCTAACGGTTCATCAACTCTTCCAGCCGCTGGAACGCCCGACGTACGCATGTGGTCCAAGGCAAAGTACTGTGCACTATGTCGCTCGCAGAAGCGCTTGCATGTTCACTGCAAAAATACACTTCTTGACGGTCTTGTCTGATTGTCTGCCGGACCCCGCTCTAGTTGATTGAAAAATCCTGCTTCTCACAAACCAGGCCGCCACGCGTGCGAGCGGCTTCTAAGGAGGCTTGGAAAACGGGACGCGACTTACACGCGTTCGGCTCTTGCAACCAGCCCACCGCCGCCTCAGAAAAGCCCCTCGCCTAACATGCTATCCTGCTTTCCATTACTTTCTTACTCTCTCGCCCATAATATTCCGCCTTGACATCACACTCCCCTTGTTCCCCGGCTTCATTTGCCCCTCACTCGCAGCATGCGTCCGGAACAGACCTCTCCGACGGCCAGCGTTACGTCCGATTCCGTTGCGGGACAGACAACGGTGGACTATGGCTAGTGGGAGAAGAAGGAAGTTGAACGGGAAGATAGTGGCTTCAGTACCTGTGAGTCCTCCACCCCGTTCCTTCTCCTCCCATTTTCTTACATTTGCTGCCACAGCCACTTCCGCCGACGACGACCGCCGCACCACGGACCATCTTCGCGCGCAGCTAGCGAAGATGACGGAAACGGAACGAGAAGGATCTTGTGGGCATGACGAAGAGTTATGAGGAAGCAAAGAGGGATCTCGGGCTTTCTGTGAGGGGCCTGAATGCGGCGCGATCAGCCGAAGAAGTAGATGAGAATCTGATGTGCCCTATGTGAATGTGAGAATCCGGGATTGATGTCGAATGATTCGATATGCCTGACTGACATGCGGCTGGATCGTGCCACAGCTGCTTGGACGTGATGATTCGCCCGCACTCGACGGCGTGCGGGCACAGCTTCTGCAAGGGGTGCCTCAACATCGCACTCAACGAGGTCTGTGTCCTCGTACTTCAACCAATGTATTCCGTTAATCTTTCCCTGCGTCAAAAGACAAGACTGCGCTTCGTGCTCAGAATGCCGATGTCTGTTCCGCCACTTGTCCCTTTTCTCTCGTCCCACACTCACGTGGAGCCTCCGCACGCTCTCCCCTACAACACAGGATCTCAACCCCCGCTGCCCCTTCTGCCGCATACCTCACCTACGCCGTCCTACGCCCTCCAAGCGCTCATCGAGCTGCGGGTCGCGCGCGGCGGTGACCAGGCTGAGTGCTTCGCGCGTACACAGTCAGTCCTTCTCCGATGTTGTATTTTTCTCGGGACGATAAACTGACGCGAATACATTGTGTTATAGCTCTCGGGACACTGTGGTCTCGTCTCTCGAAGTACCGGGGGCGCCAGACACGGGCACGGCCGTTGCCGCTGCTCCCGCTCCCGGCGGTCCCCCGGCCTGCTCGAGCTGTCGCTGCGCCCATTCGTGTACCAAGAGCTGCGCAGGCGCTAGTTGGGGCACCTGCACCCGCCTCCCTCGTGTCTCGTTACCTGCGGGCTGTGGACTTTGCTGCTGTAGACTTTGCTGCTCTTTCGGTCCTTGTTCAGGTAGTCCTGCGGTGTTTATTCTGTTCGAGTTTCTCTCCATCCTCTTTGCTCTTCACCATGCATGCTCATTACAAGCGCACGAGTATGACGCTGTGTGTCCGTGGATCGGTCTTTGATACGTCCTTCATACCGTATGAATGTGTTGATGCTTATGTGTTCGTGGTTGCCGTCTTGATGTGGCATTGTTCAAGAATGGGTGCAGAAAACATCTTGGGCATACTCAAGCATCTTTGATTCACCAGGAATGTTTCACCGTTGAACATCTCGGTCGCTGTCTTGCAACATGCAGTGCTACTTTGATCATCCTTCTGCGAGCGTCCTCTGATGAACCCCAACTTATTGGATAGCATTATCCTGCTTAATACACAACCTTGTTGCCTGAACGACTTTGAGTTGACTGTCTGGACTCAAGACAGTTCGCGCTGCAGGCCATACTTTCACTTCGCACCCGGTCTGCCCTGCTGGACAGGCTGTGATGCTGACTGATCGTAATAAAATATTATATCTAACTACAGGGGAGAGGCAGGAAAGGAACGCGATCTTTGGTGCCCGAGCGTAGAGCACTTGTCTCGGTCAAGAAACAACATATCTCGGATGGATGCAATGCGCCCGAGGACGCGTACAAAAGACCGCTGCTTGCTTCTGCCGCCTTCCCATCACAATACTTTCTCGTTCATATCTTCCTCGGATGAATCAGCTACAACTTCACCATCACCCCTGCTTTACAGCTCCGCCTCGCACAGGAGCTACCCTGGCTCCCCTCCGGCCCCACCCCTGTTCTCGCCGTTACCCGGTCGATTATCATGCGCCCGATCGAGGCGACCCATAGAACGGTGACTGGTAAGCCACATCTTCCGATGCGGTTCCTGGCGTTCAACACACGAATGTTGACGCACAACTCCACCGTAGCTCCCAAGCAGGAGTCGAGCGTCGACGCTATCGCCCTCGGTCGTAGCCCGGGAAGGTTCGGAGGTGAGCAACGAGCTCCTTTGTTGGCGAGAAGCACAGTGCAACGTTGGAACAAACTACTGACCGGGGCGTGCTGGCCTTTCTTGACAACGATGCAGCCGCTCAACTGCAGCAACTCCAGGCCACAGCGGGTCCCGACCAGCCTTCCGACAACAACTTCCAGGCCGCTCTTGGTCTCACTGTTCACGCCTCCGTCCAGGCTGCCGTCCAAGCCGCCGTCTGTCTGGCCGTTCAAGCCGCCGTCGGTCCCGCCGATCAAGCGGCCTTCAACAACCTCCAGCGCGGTCAGGCTCGTATGAATGCCCTGGAACGCTCTGCCAGACAGGCACTTCTTCCTGGCAACTGCTCATGGTATCGGGTCTGTCTGGGGGTAATTGGCATAGGTTGCGAACGGAATCCTCTTCCGGTCCGGACTCGATAGATGGAAGTCCGTTCTGAACTCCCAGCTCCAGCTTATCCCCGCGGTGCGTACCCTTCCTCGCGCCAGGATAGAAGAAAGCCGACTCAAACTGACAAGCACCAACGACAGCGTAGGGCTATCCCCCAATTACCGGTCAAGCGTGCTGTACTACCTCAGCGAGGACTCGTTCATCGGGTGGTGCAACTACTACGGCATGGTCAGCCAGAACGAAGGGAAGACGGTGATGCGACTGCCGTCGGCGCTGTCTGAGAACCGCTGCAATCGGCAATGGTGGTCCTTCTCATTCCTTCTCGGACAATTTTTCATTGATTAACAGCTCGGTGTTCTGTACTGCTCACTATTCTGTTATCCCTGCTGCAATTGTACCCCTCCTGCACTGTCTTGCCGAGTGCGCTGAATCAAACATGTCCCGTCAACTTCCCAATATTACCATGTTGTTGTGAAATTTGCTCGAATCAGAATTGTGGCCAGGTTTGTCTCAGACAGCCCCAAAATCGGCTATGTCTGATCTTCACGCAGACTTTACCACCAAAGGGAGAACGTGTCGTCGGGAGAAAGTTCATCACAGTGCAGTGCTTTGCACTTGCACGTTTCCCGAGCTTGTTCCTTCTATCACGATGCTGCCCAGAATAAATATTCGACTTTATGGATAAGTAAATTCTCTTGAGCGGCAAATAGGATAGCCGGAACGGCCAGAAACCCGCCGAGCCAAACAAGACCCGCATTACTGTCGCAGGTTAGACAGGATTTAACATCATTGTCTCGCCAACCTTCTGCGGTAATATCCCCCTATTCCACAACTTTACCATTCGGATGGATTCACCACCCCTGAGGGCGCGTACAGAAGACCGCTGCTTGCTTCTGCCCTCTTCCCATCACCATCCTCTCTCGTTTACATCCGTTTTCGAACGAATGAACTCCAGCTACCCGCAATGGCCGCTCCCATCACCCTCAACTTCCCCGTCGCACCTCTTCCGAGCCTGAAGGCCATGCTCGCTCCCCTTGGGCCGGGCCCGTTCGTCTGGCCGTTAACCCGGGAGGCACGCGCTCGAGCCAGTCTCTACGTTTTGCAGTCTGCCGTGCCTATATGGACTAGCCGCTGCGTGACTGGTGAGTCCTACTTTTTGCTGCGGCTCTCGTTCGACATTCGTATGCTGATGCAGTGTCATGGTTCTACCGTACATGCCGAGATGCAAGCCGTAGTTAACGCTGCCGCATGCGTACGTGACGTGTACAGAGGTAAGTGGAGTCGGAAGAAGGGCTGAACTACGTCGTGAAAATGACATGCACTGAGTTGGCGGACACACTTTCGTGCTGGATTACCTGATAGCCGGGCAACCTCAACCCCTGAATTCAGATCATCAGCGAAGGCTGCAAGTTTGAAACCTATATCATGCTCGCCTGTCTATCTTCCGCTTCAGTTTGAGAGTGAATGTGATCTGAGCTCGCCCAGAACAGCCGCCGCGATTCCGGTTCGCCGACTCGGTAAACAGCGACACGGGAATGATGGTATGGGAATCAAGCAACATAGCTGAACAAGAGTCAAAGGAAAACAATTATAGCAGACGTAAAGCAATGGTTCTAAAGTAGCGCCGACAGAAGCACGCAGTCGCCCAATGCCCTCGGTGCTGTTGGGGGGGGAGGCCTACACAGTCATTCGCCTTAGTCAGTTCTATCCGGTTCTGCAAATTTATTGCGTAATGAGTGGTATCGACCGTGGGGATAGCCTGAAGCTGAGCGTTCAGAACCGCTTGCCGCCAGAGAGCTCCGACCGCAAACGATCGCCCTTGCCGAAGGTGAGGGCGCCAGGACGTTTTGAGAGACTAGTCACCACAGCGGCTGCGCGCATACTGCGTCGCTTATCCGACTCACGCGCATGGCAGTCGATTCTCGGATTTTACCACACAGGGTGAGACTTTGCACGTATGCGAAGGAATAACACCTGTATGCGAGATTACAGCAAAACAGCAGAGTTGAGAATCCCCAAGAGCAGGACCAGTCAGTCAAGCGCAATACCTCCGTCCAGCACGCCCAGTGGCTCTTTGATAGCAATGCATCGGCGTAGATGGTTTACATCAGGCATGGGGGCAAGGTGAGGTGGTCGATCTAGAGCAGAAAATGTTCATCAAATCAATCTGCCTGACCTTCCCATTGCGCTACCGCTCACCAACGACGCTCACATCCAAACATCGCAAACAGACATCAATTTCATCAAAGTCATTACCGGGGTTTACGTAGCGATGCCCCTTCAAAACGTCCTCCAGTCTTTCTGTCTCTCTAGCCAGCTCGGACAAGCATCCAACTATGATCGTTTACCGGGCCTCGTCCTTCTCGTCGTACCTGGGAGGCGCGCAATAATCCCAAGTCAGCCTCAAACTTCAGAAGGAAATGGCGTGACGCACGAGCTGTCGATAGCTGTAGGAGGAGAGGGGGATGGGGGTCAGCAACGTTGGGAGATCGCAGTACAGCGGCAGAAACCGAGGCGTTGACGCACCACCCATGAGGAGCTGTCGAACAGGCGCCCCCAGAACCAGGTCAGTCCAGTATTAGTCGGCCTTACCGCTGCCGCTTCCGCGACGCACCTTGACAAGCCACAGCTCCGGCGTAAGTTCCTGCCCTGCCTTCTGCATCTCGTCCGCCTCCAGCTCGTCTGTCACCATCCAAGAAACAAGCTTAGCCTTCAGTCCGTGCTTCCCCAAAAAACAATATCGCACAGTTGGAAGTGCAGTCGATCAGCCCGCCAATGACCGGGTCCTTGTCGAGCTCCTCCAAGAACTCGCGGGCCCTGCGTAACGGCCACAGTCAGCGCCGGTATCGCTAATGAGCGCAGAAACGGACGACTGACTTGATGTCGTTTCCGATCTGGGCGATCTGGAACGATACGGCGTCGGGCCCGTAGCGGGTGCGCGCGAGGTCGTCGTGCGCAGCGCGGATGACGCGGTTGATGAGGTTCCTGTCTTCACCCGCAGGCGTGCCGTCCGTCTGTCCAAGCCATCGCATCCACACCAGCCATCTCAGCTCAGTCACAAACCTTGCAAGGGAGAAGGGAGGGCAACGCACGAGCGTGATGATAAGCACGGGCTTCTGAAGGGCGTTCTGGCTCGCGGGGCCGAGGAGCAACGGCTCGAGGATCTTGCGCTGCATGCTTGTCCCGAGCGGGGTCAAGCCCGAAAACTTAACTTGCTGCAGGAGCGAGAGCGCTTGCTGCTCCGTCCGGATGCCGTTCCCGTCGACACGCGAGTTCATGAAGCGGACCTCTGCAGCGTCCGGGACTCTGAAAGTCAGCGACCGGCTGCGAGGCATTTCTATGGAGAATGAGGGCGAGAAGAAAGCGGAAGTAAGACTTGCGGATGCCCTACAATGACGGAGGTAGGGGTTAGCTCGAGTTACGAGAGGGGCAAGAAGGGTAACGTTACACTTACATCCTGGTCAAAGAGCGACGAAGCGTACGCAACGCGAGTGAGGACGAGCTTGAGGTCCTCGATGCGCTCGCCGCCCTCCTCGAACGCCATCGAGCCCTGCAGCAATGAAGCTCAGTCAGCGACTTCTCAAGGCGAATTATTAAGTGTCACTGAAGACAAACCGAGTCATCCAGGTAAAGAACAACGTCGAACAGTGCGAGCTTGACGAGGTCGCTTGCGATCTCCTTCGGCATCCGCCAGTCCGCAGCGACGCGGTCGAGCGCGCCGCTCGCGGCGACGCGCTGGGCGATCGGCTCGAGGGAGCCGGGCGGGTAGAAGGCTTGGAGTTTCTGTCAAACCGTCCTTCCGTCGTTCAGCTGTGTGCTTAAGGCTGAGTGACTTTCAAGAAGGAACGAACCTGGTCCACCACAGTCTGCTCAAGCACGCCCTGGAGGTACCGCGCATCGGTGTTGTTTCCGCCCGGGGTGGGCGCAAAGCCCTGGGGAGGAGGCGCTCCCTGGGGCGGGGGCGGTCCGGGCGGGGGTGCATACTGGCCGGGCGGAGCGGGCGACCGACCTGGGTAGCCCTGCGGCGGCGGCGGATACGACTGTCCGGGTGGACCGTACGGCGGCTGACCGCCGGGCGGACCACCGGAGAGCGCGCCAGGCGCACCGTACTGCCCCGGGGCCTGCGAGGGAGGCCCCTGACCGTGAGGTCCTCCATAAGGACTGTAAGGCCACGCGAGCTATCAGCGATCTTGGATTGTAGGGTGAATCGGGAGAGGGAGGGACATACGGCGGCGGCGGGCCGTATCCCGGCTGGCCCGGCTGTCCCGGCTGGCCTGGAGGGCCATGCTGCGCGTATCTGTCCACCGAGATCACACATATGCGGTCAGTCTCGGATCGGCTACTGCGGTCGGCCTCGACGCACCCTTGCGGCGGCTGGCCATAAGGAGACTGGGCAGGAGCGCCATACGGTGGCTGCTGGCCCAGGGGAGGTGCGCCGTACGGCTGCGCCTGCTGAGCGCCGCCAGGAGGGACACCGCCCGCCTGGAGCGAGGCGGGGTGCTGTCCGGCGGCCCTTTGAGCGGCAGCGAGCTGAACGAGTGGGAGCGGGTCATGAGTGAGTTCGGCTGCACAAGCTGTATCTCATGCTCATTCCGACTTACCTTCGATGCGAGACCCATAGTATTCGGTTATTCAAATGCTAGAAGAGGGCTGTAAAGGACGATAAGGCAGTCGATGATGGTGGGAGGAAGACAGCGAGAGCAGCTGTGGCAGTGAACGTGTTTCTTGGACAACGGAACGAGAGGGGCGTGCGGGCGGGCGGCGTCTGGCACAGCCCCGTTTCTTGAAAGAACGCTGGCTGCGCTTCGGCTTGCTTCTTTACACCGGAAGTCGCAGAATTGATTTCTATGAGGGGGACTGAAATGTGTTCCCTTTAATTCAGCTGGGACAGAGATTGGTGCATGCGTTCGTTCGCAGCCTCGTGAAGGTTGAAACGGCAGCAGATCGCTGCACTGTGACTGCTCCTCTGCTCCGCACAACTCAAAAAGATACACCGTAACATCGATAGTCAAAATGGATATGCGCGTGGACGAACGTAAGCTAGGCAACAGCACACTGAACAAAACAAGAACGGAAATAAGAGAGTGTGTGCGCGTGCGTGAGTAAAATGCAAGCCAAGAAAGCCGATGATGATGAAAGTAAGGATAAGAAACTGAGGTATGGTATGCTACGAGATGAGATGAGCGGTCCGTCGAAGGAAGAAGGAAGAGGGAAAGGGGATGGGATGAGGATGGGGAGGCGACGGTGGGTCATGGTGCAGGTGCGGGAGCAGACGGCTTCTCGGAAGACTCGGCGGAGGCGTCTTGCGGGGCGGCAGACGGGGACGCGCGCGGGTCATCCTTCCACTCGGGCGG